>LPNX010607384.1:0-87056 GCA_001517045.1 Pseudotsuga menziesii | reverse complement strand
AGCATATCCCCTTGCTGTTGCAAACAGAGAACATTCAGAAAACTGAAGAGAAACGCAACTAGCATTCCAAACAAGTAAAGATCGTACAGTTACAAAAAAATTAATAGCATTAACTAATCAATATTTAACGATTGTGTTAACATATATTTATGCTATTTTAAAAGTTTTAATTTTTTTGAAAATTTTGGGGTTTTGACATAGGAGGTGGAGTGGTGGCTATCACTATAAAGCTTAAGCCTACTTCCATTAATCAAAGTGGGAAGAAGCTCCACGTTTAGTTTGCTGAGCTGAACGACACCTCCATTTGTAACTTGTTGAACCTGATATGGCCCCAACCAATGCGTTTTGAACTTCCCTGGAAACTTAACAAACTTACTGTCATAGAGGAGCACTAAGTCTCCTGTCTGAAAAATATTGCTTTTGATGTGCCTGTCGTGCCAAGCTTTCTCTCGTGCCTTCTGCACTTTCTGATAAAATCCTGCGATGAATCTGTCTTCTTCTAAGGCAAGCAGCTACGCTAGTCTTTCATTCATTGTGTCTGTATCAGCCATCCTGATAATTTGAACAACTTTTAAACTAGGAATAATATATTCCATAGGCATAACAACCTCTTGTTCATACACCAAGCTGAAAGGTGTGTGTCCTGTAAGTTTCTTGCATGTAGTCCTATAACCCCATAATACAGCATTAACCCTGAGGTTCCAATCATTTCCTTGGCTGTTACAGATCTTAGTAAGAGCATTTTCTAGAATCTTGTTAAAATCCTCCACCGTACCATTAGCTTGAAGATGGTAGGGAGTGCTCTTATGGTGCTGGATCTGGAATTCCTTCGTCAAGGCCTCAATAGTGCGGTTCAGAAAATGTGTGCCTTGATCACTCATCAAAATTGTTGGACATCCAAATCTACTTATGATGTTTTCAAAAATGAACTGTGCAGCTGTAGCAGCATCACAATTCCTTATTGCTTTTGCCTCTGCCCACCTGGTGAGGTATTCTGTTCCTATGATAATGTATCTCGCACCAGTTCGTTTCTCAGGTGGGTTGATAGGACCCACGAAATCTATAGCCCACTTGTCAAATGCCCACAACGTAATCTATGGTCGCAGCGACATTTCATCTCTCCGTGAAGGTTTTCCTACCCTCTGGCAGATATCGCAGCATCTGCAAATCTCCTTAGTGTCTTTATACAAAGTAGGCCACCATAATCCTACAGCTAGAATTTTCTGCGCAGTCGGCTTTCCTGCGAAATGACCTCCTGCAGTACCTGAGTGTGCTTCTCTGATAATGGCCTCTTTCTCGTGCGACATCACGCATCTGCGCAAGACTTCATCTGGACCTAACTTATATAAATGTCCTGTGATCAAAGTGAAGTCTGCTGCTTTAACAACTAACTGTTTCTTTTGCTGCTTAGTAAGCTCAACAGGTGCCCACCCTGTAGTGAGAAAGTGAATAATATCAGCGTAATACTCATCTGCGATCTGAATAGAAAACAATTGCGCATCTGGAAAATTGTCCTCTAAATTACTTGGTTCTTCTCCTGAATCTATCCGCAACAGATGATCAGGTCCGGCATTTAATCTCCTTGGTTTTACAATAATTTCAAAATCATACTCCTGAAATAAGAGTAACCATCTGCAGATCCTTCCCCCTAACACTGATTTATTGACCAAATACTTTAAAGCGGAATGGTCAATGAACATTTTGAATGAGGCACCCAACAGGTAGTGCCTGAACTTCTATAGAGCATACACCATAGCTAATCCTTCTCTTTCTGTAGTGGTGTAGTTCTTTTCTGCGGTGGATAAATTTCTGCTGGAGTACGCGATAGGGTGATCGATACCCCCTTCTCCTAGCTGTGTTAAGACAATCCCCAGTGCGATGCCAGATGCATCCACATGTACATGAAATGGCTTGTTCCAATCTGGGAATACTAAGATGGGTGTTGTAACCATCTTCTCTTTAAGAGTGTCTAAACTTTGCTGGCATTCCTCATTCCATAGGAATTTCACTTATTTCTTTAACAGCTTTTCCATAGGTGTTGTGATCTTTGCATAGCCTTTGATGAATTTTCTATAGTACCTGGTATGACCAAGCACTATCCTCAATTGCTTGACTGAGTTGGGTGTTGGAAGATTAACAATGATGGCAATATTTTCAGGATCTACCATCAAGCCTTGTCTACAAACAATATGACCCAACAAAATAACAAATGGCGCACATAATATACATTTCTTCAAGTTAAGAGAAATCTGATAATGCCTACATTTCTCTAACATGAGCCTTAAATCGCCTATATGGTCTTTGGTTAACCCAAATACAGTCCAATCATCAAAATAGACTTCTAAGAATTTATGGATGTATTCCTTAAAGATAGCAACTACTACTCTAGAAAAAATAGCTGTTGCATTTTTAATACCAAAGAGAATTACCGTATACTGGAATGAGTCCCATTCTGTCGCAAGGGTGGTCTTATGTCGATCCTCTAGATGAATTCTTATCTGGTGATAACCTGAAAATCCATCAGTGAAGGAGTAGACCTCTTGTCCTCCCACGTTGTCTAAAACTTCATCAGTGAAGGTGTCGAAAATGGGTCATGAAGTGATGCATCGTTGAGTTTGCGCAAATCGACACAAATCCTGATTTCTCCTTTAGTTTTCTTTTCCTGCACGACCATGGGACTAACCCATTCACTCTCTTCTACTGGTTCAATGATGCCTGCTGCTAGCATCTTATCAATATCATCCTTAACTTTTTCTTTATAGCGAGGATTCAATCTGTATGGACGTTGCTTAACTAGCTTAGCATCCTCTTTCAATGGTATCTGCATGACTCCCAAATATCCTACTATTCCCTTCACCTCTGTGAACTTAGTGGGAAATAATTCCTGATAGTCATGTAAGAGATTTGCGATGTGTCCTACTATTTCATCATCCCAATAGTCTCCAATAGAGGCAAACTTTGGTTCTGTTTCTGTACCAATATTGATCTTTTTAATCTTGATAGGTTCTGTGATAGCGGGAATTTCTAGTTTCGGTCCATCAACTTCATGAGTCCCTTTAGACTCTGGAATGTTTATACTGCGAGGGTTCTCATCCTCATCATCTGGCTCTGTTGCGAAGTTGTAACACTCTAGCGCATGTTCTAACTGGGTGGCCCAATCAGGCTGAGCATACACTGGTAGGGTACAGTCATCAAATATCTTAGTTTTTATAACATCTAGAGCCTGATCAATGCTTGGATACTCAGATTCAAAAGTGAAAGTGAGTAGAAAGTTGTCTATCATAAGTGGCCATGTGATGGTTCCTCTGCGCAACTCGGTCTCAGTGTACCAGTTCCTTGGGACTGTGTCTAAAGTGTGGATGAATAGGTGAACCCATTCATCCTCTGGAATGTCCGACCAACTCTGCTCACAAAGCTGAATATGTGACCTGGGGTCACTTTCTCCTGTATATTTCTGCTGTAAAGGCTCCTTGTCATTAGAGAACCCGATCACCACCAGTCTCTTAAAATCATCCCATGATGTGATATGTTCTTTATGTGCATGCCACCATCTTGCAGGTGTGGCTTTTACTGCAAGGTCAATAGTTGTCATCCTCTGCTCTTGAGGAATTTCCTGTTCAAACTGCTGTAAAAAGTCATTGACATCCGTTAAGCCATGAAACGATGGAATATCAATAATCTCTGTGCCAATCCATCGCAGTGACTTAGTCATAAACGCACATCTGCGAGCTGAGACTTTGTAAAGTCTATTCTGCCAATTTTCTAAACCAACCTCCGAATCCGATGCGCATGAGCTGTCGCATCGCCAACTAATATTTCTTTCTGCGGTCGGATTGACATAATCACTCTGATTAGTAGTCATCTAATAAAGGCTTTCCATGTTGCGCACCTCTTCCTCTGCTCTGATAGGTTCAATGTAGCAAGGACCCTGGAAAGGATCCAACGGTGCGATGACTCGAATCTGATTATCCTCAAATGTCATTTGTCTTTTCTTCAGATCGATAACAACCATGTTATCGATTGCCCAATCAATACCTAATAAAGCTGGATACGGTCTACTATCGCCAATGATTTCTTTGACTTCAAACTCTGCAAAGCTGCGAACTCCATCAATATCAACTGGTACCTACGGTAATCAACCCAGTGGTGATACCCTCTGTTGATTGGCTAGTTGCAGATGGATAAGTGATCTTGCTAACTTAGGGTTACCCATTTGTTCCCATGTCTGCTTAGTTAGAACATTTACCTCCGATCCTAAATCTAGGATTACCTCATCCATTTCAAATTCTCCAATTTGCGCTGTGAGTCTCATTTCTCTTCCTGTTCTTGTATAGCCCATAATATTATGAACAGCACGCTGCGTACTGCTCTCGAAAGAACACTGGTGATACTGATCTATGATGCGCTGAAGCTCTCCGATAGCTTTCTCATTTCTGACGAGTTTCAAGAAGCTCCGCAGGAAGGATTGTACACTTCCTGTCGACTCATCCTCATTGTACCTTCCAGATGTGGTAGCATGCAGTATCTGCACAGGGCTAATGCCACAATGTTGCTGCTGCGGTACGCACCTACAAGGCAATACCTGCGATCCTGATGGTGTAGGTTCAGTAAAGAAAGTTTTAGCGTGCTGAAACGTTTCTTTGTTCTTCTGCAGGTCAAGTGGTATTAATTTATTAGTGGCTTTACGCACCCACTCCGGACCTGTATTCTTCTCAGCATCCTGCGATGTCCTACTAGTAGAAGCACCGCTATGAGTCACAATATTGACTCTTGGTTTTGGTTCTTTCTGCTTAGCAGCAATAAGCTGAATATTCTGGTGTACTACTGGCTTAGGATCCCTAATATTGGCTATCAAGATCGGACACTCTTCTATAGTGTGATCATAGGACTTGCAATACTTACATGTCGTACTAGGGTTCTGACAATCCCTAGCATAATGTCCTACAACTCCACAATTGTAACAAGTAATCGGTCCACGGCCGCGGCCGAAGCCTTCACCACGGCCAAAGCCTCCTCCACGGCCTCGTCCTCTGAATCCTCCTCCACGACCAACATGAGCCGGTTCATGCTGTGGTCCTGCTGTTGGACCTGGTGTCTCTGACTGGACTCTGTGCAAGTCATGATTTCTCTATATCATGAGATCATAAGCTCTGCAGTTATTTTCATCATGTCCTATTGACTTACAGAAGTTACAATATAAGTTCTTAGGGTTTTGTACATACTTCTGAAGTAAAGGGCATTTCTGTGGTCTATGTCTTCTTGTTCTGCAGAGTTCACACCATGGCCCTTGGTTCTGTATTAAGGGGTTCGGAGCCCCACTTGCTAAATATTCAACAAATACTGGACAGTTATCTTTAGTATGGCCCTGTCATTTACACTTGGTACACCATAATTCTTGTGCAACCTCTTTCCCTTTCTTAATCTCATGTAGCTATAACGTGAGATTGGCTAACTGATTCTGTAGGTTTGTCATTCCTGTACTAGTCTCAGCTAAATGTGAAGCTTCTAGTTTCATTGCCATCTCCAATGCTTCATCCTGCATATGGAGTTTCTGTTGCATTAATGGAAGTCTGATATGCGGGAGCAGTGCTGCGATGAACCATTCCTTATGCTGCTCCGGCGCAAACTCAAAGCTAACTTGGTCTATAAGAGCTTTGAATTTCTTATCAAAGTCCCATACTGACTCTGTAGGTAACTGTTTAATGTCTTTAAGCTTTGTGATACACTGTGACTCAGACTTAGGTTTCTTAAATTCGTTGATCATGGCGGTCCTGACTTGTATGAGCGTTCTGGGCTGGGCTGATGTATACTTCATATACCATGTTAAGGCTCTTACTCTAAGTGTAATGGCCAACTGGACAAGTTTAGTATTATCATCTTGGATCTGTTTAATGCTCCATACGGCTTCACATAGGAACCAATGCTGTTCCAGGTTTTCTGCCCCTATACCCTTAAAGGTAGGTAACTTCATGTCATCCCCCATTCTGTTTCTACGTGGTGGATGCTGATTTGTTATATTACTACCACTCGACGGTGTATATGTAGGTGGTGTAAAGGTAGTATGTACTATATGTGAACTACTAGATGGAGTTCCTACAGGGTTGTTCTGAGTCCCGGTCGTTTTCTGTGGGGTATAAGGGTGGTAAGGGATACCCCCTGCTGATCTTTCTGTATTGCTTTGGCTCTGTTCTCTAGTATGGTCTGAACTGTCTTCCAAGAAGGAAGATCTGAAATCTACTTTATATTTCTTACCACTACATGTACATCCAATTTCATCAAAATCACTCTCAAACTCTTGTGACATTACACTTACTGAACTTATTCATCTGAGAATATATCCATTACTCATTTTTCATGTAATAACATCTTAATAGACGAATTTAAAGAGTTCAAGTACTTACCACGATATCCTTTGAAGAAGTACATCTCGACTTCGCTGAAACTTTTTTTTTATCAACTGCAAACTCGATAATGAAGCCTTCCAGCAAACTCGCAAGCCAGAAGTCTACTGCCCGCGAAATGGGATTATCAACGCTCTTCACAGTGTGAATCAGCTCCGGTGTCCACACAATGTTCCTTTTCTTCTTGAATATGTGCTTATCAGTTAACTTTGATAACCAGTGGTACAACTCATTTGCATAGGTCGCAAAAAACTATCTCATGCAGATCTGTGAAGATATGTTTTTGTAACCAGTCCTCTGTACTTAGTCTAGGACTCTTGTTTTCTTTTTCAGCAAATTCTTTCTCCTTAGACTCAACCCAGTGGTTAAGTTCTTCTTTAGTAGGATGCCAACAGAACATTAGCTCTTCAATTTGTTCAAAACCCACAACGGAACCATTTGTTGGTTAAAACGGGGGTAGACCCAGGTTTATTTTAATGTACCAACAATACCCCTAGCTCACTGGCCCTTCCGGCAACAGACCGCAGAACGGCCTGAAGTCTCACCCGAAGTGATCCTAGATGGGGTGGCTGAAGACTCAAGTGTCCTCAGCTACATTCTGTAGCATCCTATGTTTCTCTTGACTCTGATCAACAAGTGGGATCTCTCTGTGAGATACTGTTTCTCTCTTCCCAGCTGACTCTACTATGGAACTGGCTCTTATCGCATCGCAGCTTCTATGGCGATGTGCAAACTTACTCTTCTGCTCAGCTCCTTCCCTGCGATATCTCACACCGCAGCTCCTCAGACGATGCGATATCGCCTTTTTGTGCTGTGATATTTCCTACAATGGGGCTCAATAAACGTATCAACTCTCAAGGTCCTGCGACCTCCTTCCTAGGTCTAATAACTCTGTTAACCTTCACAAGGGTGTTCAACCACTTCACTTAAACTTCTACAGTTTAACATGCTAACATCACTTCGCTCAACTCGCGGAACTCATATACCGAAGTCACTTAACACTGTGACTGTCAACTATCATGAATCAAGCACTAATAAACTCATATACATGCTACTTGATACATTCAACTTGCGTTTAACCTTCTATGTGCTATAAACTGAAGAATAACATGCATGCATTCATCAACTGCTAAGTAACATTCATGTAACAGATGAAAGATAGCGAACAGGTAAAACACAATCACATGAACAGTCGCACAACACGCGGATTTTACGTGGTTCGCTTCCAGGGGAGGAATCTACGTCCACAGGAACTGTGTTTTATTATATCTTGAGAGAGTACACATAGTTCCGCTGCAACCTATTATGCAGTTTGAGATCTTCTGGGAAACTCCGCGCACACAACCGGGAGCCCTTCTCTTAGATCTCTTCTCTTCTTATATTGCCTTCTTTTTACAATATATTCTCTCTCTCTCTCTCAATCCCTGCGGATTGTCACATTCATGCTCAAGGAGCCAGCTACTGGTTACAGTAAGAGAATACAGACTTAACGATAGAACCAGAACTCAACTCAAAGAACAACTAACTGTCTACGAGCTAACAGAGCAATGACTACCTATCTAGCTCAATGTTTTACTAGCTATCCCAACTGACCCACTAGCTAACCTTTCATAATACGAAATACATGCTTATATAGGCGGCCCGAAGGTCTCGCCCTGTTACAACACTGTGGGCCTTTCCCAACAGTAACCCAAAACCCTAACTGTGACAGTTGGCCTATCTGTACTTTGAACTGCTGCTTTCCGTCACACCACAGATTTCTGCAGTCTTCCACGCTTCCTGGCGCTGATCGTGGGTATGGGCGCTGCTTCCTCGGTCGCTCCCCTTCTGTCATTTGTCTTCAATACCTCGGCCCGTTGCTCCTTTTCTATTTATGAGGGTAGCTGATCCCTCCTGTCTTCGCCGCTGCCTTAAGTGCAGTGGTTGAGCTCTCTTTTCTCGGCCGCTCAGGTACTGTTTCCTTTGACTTTCTTCTTTCAATATAGCAACTTTTCCTGTAGCTGCGGGGCCCTGCTCCAACAATTATGAAAAAGATGTGAAGCATAAATAAAACATGCATTCAATCATAAACTATGTAATTATATTTATATTGTTGAAGGCAATTACAAACTTGGAAATTTAAAAGGATGTTTCACCTTTTACATTCCAAACACACTACCTTGAGCTTCGAACTCTTCTGAGAGTCTTCTTCTCATTTTCTTCTTATTATGTTCTTCTCTATGTTCTGCATAGAAGCTCTTCTACCTTGTTTTTCATTTTTATTCTTCTTCATATAAAATGACTAAAATTTGCTTCTCTCGAAAGCTATAGACTTATATTAAAAACTATAATAAATTTCTACTTAAAAACTTTAACTTCAAAAATTCAATTCCACTGCTCAAATATGGAGATAGGTGAACTCTTCATCATGACAAAGTGCCTTACAATAATGTACTTATTGAGTGAGTCCATTAATATGTAGATAAGCAAGCAATTAATCCTCATTATGTTGGAAAATATTCCATAGATCTGGAGCCATTGTCCCTAATCTTATCATTATCATTAAACAAAATAAAAAAATATGTTTGCACGCAGATGTAAAATAGTCTCCACAAAAATGCAGATTAAGAACAGACCAACCCTAACACTCGCAGCTATTAGAATCTGCGAAATTTAATAACATCTAAGATAATTTTTTATATCAATCAACGAATATACAATAGCAAGGACCTTAAAGGGGATTTTTTTGGGAAATAACTTATAATATGAAAAAGACTTTTTATCAACTTGTAACTTGGATAAACCTGGACACAACTTTATTGTTACAAGCTCACAATATCATATAACCAAAATATTTTAGTAAGACTTGTATTGAGCATTTACAACCTGAAATATTTGTGTATTCTTTTACAAAACACTACAGAGCCATTTACAAACTTGGAAATCTACAAAGATATTTTGCCTTATACAAGCTTAGGCTCTCAACACTTCCAAACACACTAGCTTGAGCTTGGAACTCTTTTCAGAGTCTTCTTATCCTTTTCTTCTTACTCTGTTCTTCTTTCTGTTCTGCACACTCTCTTTTCTACCTTGTTTTTCATTTCTTTTCTTCTTCATATACAATGACTAATATGAAAAGCTACTGACTTACACTAAAAACTGTAATAAATTTCTACTTGAAAACTTAACTTCAGAAATTCAACTGAACTGACGTGATAACAAAGTGCCTCCTTAAATATGAAGAGACATGATGACAGAGTGCCTGAAAACAATGCACTTCAGGGCTCCACTGACATGATATGTAAATCAGCAAGCAATTAATATTTCCAACAAAAATATCTAACCAATCCTCATTATGATTGGAAAATATTCCCTAATCTAATCATTAAACAACATAAAAAAAAAAATGTTTGCATGCAGATGTAAAATAGTCTCCACAAAAATGCAGATTAAAAACAGACCAACCCTAACTCTGTACAATGTCGCCTCTATTAGAATCTGCGAAATCTAATAAGATCTAAAATAATTTTTTATATCAATCAAAGAATATACAATAACAAGGACCTAGAACAGATCCTTTATTTCCTAAATGACAAAACAATGAAATAAGAAATCCATCTACGGCATACAAAATGCTCCGGCTCTCGACCAGAAAAGAATAACCTCCACACAAGCCACTCGTATAATGTCGTATACATTAAGAATATGTTACATATCAGAAACATATATAAGAAGAAAAGCAGTCGCCGCCTCCCCTCATATGGCATCTTTACCTCAGTAAAATCGACAGGCCAAGAAAGGGATGAAGGAGGCGATGAAAGAGCCAAATAGAGAGGGAAGGAAGGGCATTGAAGCAGCGCCTGCCTCCATTGACGGGCTGGGAGATGCTGCTGCCTTCACCTCTGCTGCTTCTGCTTCTGCTGCTCCCATGATTATCATCACAACAACCAAGAGAACTGCAGATACGTACTTGCCTGCGCCTGCCATTGTTGCTCACGCACAAGAAAACCTGCGGCTGCTAGCAGATAGGGAAAATGCGAAACCCTAAGCACAACCCTTCCAGAACAAAAGCAAATACTACTCCAAATTTGAAGTAGCAATCTGTTTTCGCTCAGACTCGAACTCTCGACTACAAAGGACGGAGAAATGTGAGTTCCAGAAGTTGCAGAGAAAACGGTGGAGAATCGCGCTTATTAACTCCCCTCTGGGCGAGCAATACAGGCACGCAGACAGCTTGGCCTCCAGGCTGGCTGTGGATGGCGACAGGAACGCAGGCAGCTTGGCCTCCAGGCTGGCTGTGAATGGCGACAGGCACACAAACAGCTTGGCCTCCAGGCGTGGGCGCATGTCATTGGTGGACATCGCCATCGGTACCAGGTAGTCTATCAGTGGCAGGGAATCGGGATATGCACTTTGCATGTGCTATGACAGAAGGGCGGGCAAGCAACGGCTACATTTAATGTACATACAAAACATACCCAATATTTCTTTAAAAAGATACCTTTATTGGTCAAATAATATTAATTTACTAATACTTGGGTTTGGAAGAGGTTTAACTTTTCTATTGTACGACAGATACGCGTTGGATTATCTATTTTCATAATTAAGAAACAATATCAAACTTTTTAAGTTGTATTAATCTTCTCTTTTTTCAATAGTGGGAACGGAAATTCAATTGATAATTAAAAAAAAATTAAAGGAGTAAATAGATGATTTGCATGTTTTGAGGTGATAAATTTTACATTGAATTTTAAAGTTTCACCCTACTTCAAATTTTTTTCATCATTCATTGATTCCTTCGAGGGTTTTGCCTATTATGAATCTACCCATACTTTTGAAAAATCAATTAGAGTTTCATATTTAATGGGAACTTTGATTGAGTTTCATATTTAATGGGAACTTTGATTTCTTATGTCACCAAATTAAATTAATCAGGGAGAATTTTGCTACATTATTAGGTGGCTCCATATGTATATACTAAGTGATGATAGATTTAAAGACAATTTTTTCGATGTTAAAAGGTTTGTATTTGGTGGTCATAATGTTTAGTAAGGAGGTGGTCATAATGTTTGGTAAGGAGGTGGTTACGTTTGCATATAATTGAATCGATTTAGATTCTGCATTCAATATGAAGAATTTTTATGTCTCAAAATCTTGGTTTTAGGAATTGATGGAGAGGTGTAATTGCATCTAGATTATAATATGAATAATTTTGAATCACCGTATCTTTTTGGATAAATAGAAAACGTTCTAATTTATCTGGTGATAGTTTCTTTTTGTCCTTTAGTCATCATTGAAATAAACCTTTCATGTTTGAAAGTCGATAGTTTTGAAGGAAATTTTGAAATTTGGCGAGGTTTGTTGAAGCTCGTTATGAGATATTTAGGGTTCAATACAAGACTGGAGGGTGCAAGATACTCCATTTCCACAGGCATTATAATTTTAAAGGGTATTTGAACCATCTCTTTTCCCTTTCCCTCTCTTCATGAAATTCATATTGACTATCTGATGAGTTGCTTATTCCATTATATTATGTTATGTTATTTCATCCATTGTGATTTAGGGGATCTAGTGTTGTTCATTCATGTAATAATTTGATTCATGGGATTCAAAGGGACCCATTCTATAGGATACTATTCATTATATTGGATGCTATTGATTAGTTGATGTGTTCCCATATTGTGCCAAAGATTACAACGGGGAACCTATAAGTGACCAGGTAGTGCAATGGAAGAGAAAGTTGTGAACGTAGGAGATAGAGATGGAACTGATTGTAGAGGAGCATAGAAGTAGGGTTAATAGGATATCATTCTTATTTCCATGTATATTGATGCTCAAGTTCTCAGGAGCCAAGATATGACTCTATGTATTGGATTAATCATGAAGGTAGACCAAAGATTGGGATCCTTTTCCAAACACTAAACGTGGGAGGAGGATTTCTTGACGGACTATTGAGAAAATAAAGGAAAGGCCTTCTGATATGCTTGAGGGAGTGTTTAGTATACAAAGGGTATATTCTTGGTGTTTTGTGAGGTAGTGAAGGGAGTGCCATGACTACAATAGTTAGAAGGTTGCATGGAGAATTCTATAGTAAACAATTTTGTTAAGCCTGAGAGCAATTGAGTTGGGAGAGTCATCAAAGTGTCCTTCTTTCACCCTAGAGGCCTCGTAGCCTAGCTTGGGTTTGACATCTGAGAATGTCGACAAACATTGCTATGTAGCCTTACATGAGAATGAGGCCACAAAAAACACTCCAGAGCTCATTATGACCATCATGCTCGTCTTCTCTCATTTCGTGAGGATGATCTAGTCCTTGTATATAACCAATTCCACAATACCCTTGGTTGCAGAAAGTTTGAATCCTTGTGGAAAGATCCTTACATCATCAAACAATGTTTGGGTAAGGGGTTGTTTTCGCTTGCAAGTCCTAATAATGAGCTTCTCAAGGACCCATGCAATGGGTTATACTTGAAGAAATAATATCCTTAAGACCATCAGCACTATCCATTTTTTTTCATGTGCATATCTACACTCTTGCATTCAGTTTTTCATTGTTTCATTTTCTGTTTAGGATCCTTATGGTTTATTTTCATTTCATTTTTAGATGGATCAACATTCCCTCTAATACATCAATTTCTCTAGTGGCATGAGTTGTTACACTAGAATCTTGCCTTAGCATCTTGGGCCATTTATTCCCCCTTGCATTTTCTCTTCCATCTAAGTGGCAACTGCATTGGTTCTACTACCAATAATTAGGAAGAATATTATGCTATGATCAATGTACTTTATGATGCCCTACTATTTCAGATTCGTCACCTTTGTGTTAATCTTAATTCTTGGTTTCTTGTCATACAATTGAATAATTATTACCAAGTGTATAATCCTAGACAATTTAGGAAGTATATATAAGTTAAACAATTGGTTATATAGTTTGAATCCGTTGCATTCATTCATATTCCTAAGAATCTCAATAACTTTGTAGATTATAGTGCAAATCAGACTCTAGATTAGCATTTAATTCATTCATCATTAATCAAAGCAAATTATACATATTCATAAGCATGGTAACCATAATAATCATCAACACATGTAAATATATATAAACAAACCATCATTAAATCACTTTCATAAGGCTCATAAATCAATAGCATAATGTGTGTGTGTTTACACACACATAGAGTACACTGCAAGTGTTTACATCAAAGTCCATGCTTTGTCACAAAAATGATACATGTCCAAAATTTTAGTACAACTCAGGGGTAGTTATCCCATCTATCCAACTACTTGGCCATATCCCTCATCATCCCAAGATAGGGGCTCTCAAGATAAATGGGGTAGGGTACATATTGTAAGGTCACTTACCCTACTTCACCACCATTGTCCTCCTCAACTTGCATCCCAAAGAAATCCTTAAGTATGCCATTATTAAGGTACTAGCACCCTTGATTTGTGAATCTTGCAACCAACCTAGAAAATTGGCATGGATATCATCCAAGACTTTTCTCTCCACATAATATAGGTCTTCTCTCCATGTATGTGTCGGTGGTCTAGGTTCACCTTCCTTCATTCCACCTCAACATCAATAACGACCTACCGAACTAACTAGTGCTACATTTGCAGATAAATTAAACACAAAGGGTATCACTCACATTTATCATATTAAATTCAACTATCATCTATGATAGTATGCAAACAAATTAAAAAAAATAATGCATCATCGCTTACACATGGTGCGTCCTACCTTGCCTAGACAGAAATGGAGCTTTGAGTTTCCTATGTAGTTTATACCCTTGTATGGGTAATACTTGATTCAGATCAAGTGTCAGTTCCATTAGTCAAATAAATATGCCTATAAGACATTGCCCATAGGTCCTTTTCCTCCTCTCCTTGTCATCTTGTGTGAGGCTCTCATGGTCATGTGATCTGTATGACACGATGGGGTCAAAGGGTAGGATCCCTCTCAAAAAATAATGCACTTATAAAAGTGTTGAATGAGAATTTCCCCCCACCTTCATTCTTGTAGGCTATCAACTATCTTTGCACAATTGTTAGAAAAATTTGGGCCCACCCAAAGTAGGTTCCCCTAGGTACCATCTCGATGGTTCTAATCTAACCACATGAGACCTACTGTGATCCTTGTGAGCTAAGTCGATCACTTACACTACTATTGCAACTACAACCTAGGTGTCTAACCTTTTGATATCCCTAAGGTAGATCACTCTTTTATGAACAATTGATTACATTGTGTTGTGATGGTCTATAAAATCATTCAATGATCTATCTTCTGGTTGAGCTCACAATAACACCCCGTAGCTTTCCTTCTCAAGAAGGAAACCTGAGGGGCCATTATTATTTGAACTTTCAATTTTTCTTCACTTCACATTGATTGGAATTGGGTTGGATACACCCAGGGGGGCGAAATTTATCCCATGGGCTAATTTTCCATGTTTTATCTAAAAACAAAGTTCGCCAATTTCCATGTTTTTTCAAAAAAACGATTCCCCAAAATTCCACGAGATAAACATATTTTACTCTAAACGTCACCAATTTTTTCTAGAAACTATATAAAATCCTTATAAATATGTATGCTTTTATATAAATATTTCCAAATATTTTATAGTTAGGAATTTAAGAATTAGTAATATTTTTAAAGGTTCTTACACTTTTACAAAATAATGGATTCTTGAAAAATTTCCTAGATACACTATTGCAAAAGATTTGTTCATCATTAATTCCCATCCCTTGATTGAAACTTGTTTCTTTCTAAATACTACTAGATTATATTGAAGTTGTTCTACCTTACCTAGACTTACCATTTGTCTAAATAAGACCACTTCACTTCTCCATTGAGCTTATGTTTATAGTAGCCTATCAATCTAGACTTAAGGTTGCACTACTTTGAACCCTTATGATATATCAATAGTTCTTGAAAACTTGTTCCTCGACAACATGATACGATTGCTCGAAGATTCCTTCTTTGCACCTACAAGAACTTCCTTCGTGGTCTCTTATTTGGCCACTTTGCAAGATCAAACATTTGTATGTTGCGATATATCGGTGAGATCCATAACTTTTATATTTGAAAAGTCCATTCTTCTTATCGCAAGTGTAAATAGTGTTTCCTTGTGTCATGTTTCATACCCACAAAGTTTTGGAGAACACACTATGACATTGATTAGCATACACTTATCAACCTCGAAACTTTTCAAACCTACAACATTGTCACATCACGAAGATGTTGGCAAGTCTTAGGCTTTGGGACCAAATCAAACTTCACTAAAATAACACTTTGTTGATGATTCAAATTTGTGACTATAAAAGTAAAAGGGGGGGCACACCACTCTTTTGTTCCTAATTTGAACCACCCAAAAAAAGAGCCCTGACCTTGGTTCCCCCAACCGAAAAGCTCATCATTACCATCTATCCCTATTTCAGTGAAAGAGAAGGATAACAACTATTTCAAGTGGATTCATTGCATTCTACCAAATACATCCTCCATTCTCCACCCACCATCCCCCTTTTGATGGTAAGTATGTTTAATATTATCTTCCAATTTTCACTCAACATCATAATTTGGGATAAAAGGATCCAATCAAACTCATCCTTTCCGACGCGTTGGTCAACTAGTCAACCACCCCGTCAGTCTTTTATTCAAACTATTTTTTTATTTGGACCTACTATAACCTTAGCCATTCCACTACTGATATCATTTTCCTCTTCTGCATCCTTTTGGCATAGGAAATTCCCTCTTCCCACAAATTACTAATGCATTCATTCTGAAATTAATGCACGAGGTACTCCCATGTACAAGTTAACAACCTATTTTTTAATGGAATCAATGAGATGGATGTCAAGATTTAACCATAGCCCCTTAACCATGTCCAAATATTCAAATGGTTTTCCACACCTGTACTTGGCCTTCATTAAAATTCTTTGTTTCACCAAAATTATGCATTATTTAACAAAGCTAAGGAACCTAAACAATATTCCACTTACTAGTTTTTCCTACTCACTTTTTTGAATTATGCTTGTTTCTTTTGTGGATGAAAAGTACATTTCAAATGGATTCCAAAAGTCAAAGGAAACAGAAGGAGGTGATTGTGGAAATAAGATTAGAAATAGAAAAACCGCGAGAGCATGAAACCTAAGCAAACATTGTCATCTCTAGTCCCTCGTATGGAGATACTGTATGTAGAATTAATAGCAGCACTAGCTATTACTGAGGTGAAATTTATCAAATGTTTAGAGAAGAAACTAATCTTGAGTTACCACTTGCACCCCAAGTAAGTCAATCCTAAGGAAGGAGCGTATGTATTCTATAAGTTGCCTAGTCCTCGGGTGGATTTGTCAAAAGAATGGGTTCTATAGCTTACCATAAGTTATCACAATTTGTTGAAAATTTGGTGGATAAATAAGAAATCATTTAGAACTAGGAAAACAAGAATTTATCCCACCAAGTACCTGAGTACTCCTTACAGAATCATTATATTGTTGAGTCCCAGTTTTGTCATATTTTGTGATTTTCAGATGACCCTTTTGATTCATCGTTTCCTTTTCTTGTCAGCGTCTCCTATCCTTTTCATCAAAATTTCCATTTCTGTGTGATATCTACTTAAGAGATATACAAGGCCACTGATTAAGGTTTATAAACATAATCCTTTGTGTTTTTATATATATTTGGGGTAGGGATTTACTTTGACTAATTACTACAAGTTTCCATAGTCTTCTATGCAGATACAAGAAATATGGTAGTAAGTCATTTACTATTAGAACTAATTTTACTATCAGAATCACATGCCTTTGACTACCGAAATCGCATGCCTTTAACTACCAAAATCACAAGCTTTTACTATCAGAATCACAAACTTGCATTTTACTATTAGAATTCTTGTAGGTGACATATGGTAATGGATTCACTGGTTCAACCACTTTCTCTTCTCCGTGATAGAAATGGAAACATGGATTTTTGTGTATAAACAATTCAACATGGCTACCTTCTTATTTGTTTGGTTCCAAAATCATCATCAAGTGTGGAAATATGTGGTTAAAATATCAGTCAACACCAAGGTGTATGAGGAATATCTGAATATGAAGTTACGATTTCATGCTTCTAATCATGAAATCAATTGAGAGTCTAGCCAAATGATTTCCTTGTACAATTTCCATGTCATAAGATGTATCTATTCTCTCTCATTGATAGCATAGCCTCTATGTCTATCTTTGGCATGCATTCGATTGAGGTCCACAAATTCAAGATCAATGGTGTTGAAATTTTATCTTTTTCATTTTAAACACTATAAAATGATGGTATAAGCATCGTGTTAAGAAGGCAATAGCAAGTAAATTAAAGTGTATGATCTCTTTGTACTCTGTAATTTTGGATCATTGAATTGATGAAAGGGATTTTTTACTGAAGCACTGAGTTAATTGTGTGATTTTTATAACACAACTCAACCATGAGGGCCCCCTAACCTAGTATTAACACCAAAAATTGTTCACCTAGCTTTATATGGTCCAAACCATAATTATACATCATAATCCCACAATTATTTCCTTCATTTTGACCTTCAAAATTAAATTCCACCAAATATGGTCTAAAACATTATTATTCTTTCCCCCATAAATAAAGAGAAGTTGAGCATTTATTGTGACTTATCCCCACTCTCTCCAAAAAGGACCAAAAAAACCCAAAATGATAATGGGTCAAAAACCATGGACAAATACCATGCACAATAAAATACCATGGGTAAACAAACCTTGGATCATTCTATAAATGCATTGTGAAGGTCTCCCCACAAACATTCTTTAATTCCTAAACTTTTTCACCTTTCTCCAGCGTTCCCATATTTTGGCCATATCATTTTCCATGGTGTATGTTGACCTTGCTCCATACCCTCTTGGATCCATTCCCCCTTTTTGACAACCATTAGTGGAGATGAGTGGAGAACCATACCGTGGAGCTAGTGGACCATTTCCTCAAATGGTTGCAGTGGCCCATGTTATTGAAAGGTATGCTTGTTCATGTTTTTCATTAGTTAGAAAAAAATATAAAAAATCCTAAAAATATTTATGTTGTTGTTACTACTTATTGCTGTAAGATGAGGTTGAGAAATCCTCGCACCATGAACTCTACCCTATGATTCGACTGATCTAGGGTAGGTGCTTTTGCACGTAGTAGGGGAGAAATACCCACTACAGTTTTGGTGATTCCATTGTCTCGATCCCCTCTGATCTCGGTTTTTGTAGGTGTTTCTATTGGTTTGTTCTACTTCAACACCTTCATTCGTCACAGATATGACGCCCCTGAGACAGATATGAACCAGTCTTGTCCTAGTGTTTGAACACTTGGGCCAAGCCGACATTTTTTTCTTAAAAAACCCTCAGTTATGGTCGGATTCCACGTATCTGGCAAAACGTTGTGACCCAATTCGCACCTTTTTACCCAATAAGAATGACCTAGGTCACACCTTCTACCCCGATAAGTGTGAACTAGACCTAAACTCCATATCGCACTTGTCCAGGATTCTAGAGCAATCTTGGTCGCTACTGTGACCTATTTTTGTGCAACATGTCATGCAAAAACCCTTGTTTTGTGCGACCCGAGTCTTTCTATTGTTTTTTCTGTCCCAATCGTGATTTTTTTACAGTTCTGTGTGACCCCGATCACACCTATTCCATCGATGGGTGTGACCTTCAGTTTTTTCAGTCATTTTCAGTGTTTGAGACCCTTTTTCAAACCCCTTGTCTAGGTTCTACCCCTTCCCCAATTGTTTCCTTCCATATTTGATCCCTTCCATCCCCCTGGTTTGTTTTATGGTCCTATTTTCCTTGTATTTGAGCCACCTTAGTCGAGCTTGGTAGTCAATACCCCTCGTGCATTTCCTACTACCTATTAAGTTCCTTATGCACTCATTTACTTGTGTACATTTTATTTTATGGAAGAATTAGTTGTTTTTGAAAAATATTTACTGTCATTTACTGTTATTTATTTTTCTGCATTTGTATCTCAGTCATGAGATCATTGGGGTTTACACATTACACATCACTTGTGAACACATCTCACACCCTAAAGTAAAACACTTGGTTCATGACCCCAAGTTGAGCCTAAAAATTAACTTAACTCAACCAACATTATAACCTCATTTGAGCACCAAAACAAAATAGTAGTTAAGTTAGGACACTGAGGACAGGCATCCAAATAACACCCCTTTGTCACTTACATCTCAGACATAGCTCTTATCCATTAGGGTACCACAATCCTCTAGTACTTGTTGACACATTCACGACCAGTCTGTTAGAGGCCCCCCCGCTCTGCGAGAGTAAGCCACAACGAAGGGGTTCTGAAATTCAAGGTGGAATGCCGCACTCCATTCTACATTGAAGGATAACCCGTCATATTCCTCCTTATGCATGTCGAGGATCAAGGGATGAAGTACCAGGAAACTAGTCCGTATGTGTCATGAATGAGGTATCCTAGTTGCCAGTCTATTTAGGGCTCTTGTACCCGAGATCCCTCTCGGTAGTGGGATTCTCTTAGCTTATTGTTCTTCCATTTCATATTATTTGGCAGGGATTTCATCACCTAGTAGAGGATACGATTTATGAGGGGCTTCCATCATGTAGCTAAGAGTTTGCTTGCACTTATACCCATAGGTTAGTGCATCATTTTTCTTTATAGGTAGTGTTCCTTGTTAGTTTTCTGACCACTTTGTTGTAGACTCGCCTGCTGTAACACATTGTTGCAGTTCAATTTTAGAGCTTTCTTTTTGGCATGTGAGCCACCATTTGTACACTCTCCTTCTGCACACTCGGTTGTAGTTGGATTTCTTATCCTACACTTGACACTCTTGCGCATCCATTCATAACACAGCACACCATCACGTCATCATTTCTCCACCATGTTACTCACATAGACTTAGGGGGCATACCCCTCAGTTCAATTCCTTGAACCGCCACCATCGGATCCATATTAGACGTCGTTTATGACCTTCAGGGCCATACACTGCATCTGAGTCTGATTCAGATTCCTATCAATCTGAATATACCTTATTCACATCCCCATCTAGCCCCATGGTTGGTGCACCTCCTAACCCCTTTCAAGGGGGGACAGTTGATAGTGGACTCATGATTGTTCCAGTCGTCATCTCTGGTACCCCTTCTGCCAGACCCATAGTTTATGGTCCTAGTGGGCCCCTCGCCACCTCACACATTGCTGTTGGTACACTACCCACCAATGGTGGCTCCACTCCAGCCACCATGGTTCATACTGTACCTTCATTTATGCATGGAGGCATTGACCCTTCTACCACCATTCCAACTAGTCATACCATTCCAGTGACTACTCCTACTATTGGAAGTCAACCATACTAACCCCCATTTGCATGCGGCAACTACATGCCCACCGGTCCCAGCACCATTGTTGTCCCCCCTCGATCTAGTACCGGTCCTATTCTACCATTTATGGCTAGTATCAAACAGCCTAATTTGGCACGATTGATGAATGACCCCATTCATCACGACCCGTTGTGGCCTCCCATGCCTACAAAACTCCCATCATACATCCCTAATTTTGAGGAAAAGGCGGGAGAAGACCCTCAAAACCACATTATGTCATTCCACTTATTGTGTTCCTCTAACAGCATAGTGGATGATTCTATCTGATTGCAGCTATTCCAACACACATTCATAAGTGTTGAAGCCAAATGGTATATCGAGATGCCTCATGCCACTTATCCAGACTTTTCCTCGCTAACCTCGATGTTTCACTAGTTCTTTCAGTTACCCGTTCGTTATAATGAGGTAGTGGAAACCTTATTATCATGTCTACATAACACTGCTACCCATATCACTGATCATATCCATGAGTGGCGTCATCATCATAGCTTGTGTAAAATCTAGTTAGATGATAGGATTTTCCTAGATTGGTCTCTTAAAACCTTACTCCCCACCATTTCCAAGGACGTTGCATATGAGCACCCACAAACTGAGGAGGAAGCCATCCTTAAGGCACAACAGTTCGATCTTTTCTATGCCTAATCATGTTATCTATATACCATCATACATGATAATCCTTGTATCGGCTCCTCACATCGAGATACGCTGGGGCAATCCCATGTTGTTGCTGGAATCATTGGCTAAATGACTCAGCATCCTCACCTATACACGGCCTCTCCTTTAATGCCACCTCATTCTAGTACCACCCCTAGTGTTTCCCAACCAGGATACAACCCTAATTTTTCTCGTGTAGTGGCTCAGCCCGGAGCCACACCTTCATATGCATCTCCTGCACCAGTTCCCCATGTTCATGGACCAAACTGCTTGGAACTTGTGTGAAATGGCCAGACTATAGGCTTTGAAACCCCTCTAGTTGATCCTACCTATTACCCACAACCTGTGAAACCTACACCTGCTCCAGCCCCAACTCCTCCTGCTCCTCAAGGACAGGTCTATACTCAACAGAACCTCCCTAATCAACACACCCTGAATAACCAACAAGGGCAAGGAATATGACAGAGAGGTAGGAATCAAGGAAACAACCAACCCCAAGGAGGTGGCCAACAACCTAACCCTCTGAATAAAAGCAGAGCAAATCCCCCTGCACAGAACCCCCAACATCCACCTAGACCTGGGAAGAACCCTTAGTTGCGGACTAACCATCTGTGCACCATTTGTGACACTTACAACCACTATACACATGAGTTCCCACATATGAACCATGTCTGCCACTTGTTACAAGCTGACAATCAGCGTGACCCTAATGCGGCTGTTATAGCTGATTTTACCACACATGGGTGATCACACTTTTATGGCCTTCCCTGTCCCTCTGCAGACTCTTTGGACCCCATGGACTATTTTTTGTACCTTTTATTTTTCCAAGATCATCCCTAAAAACACTCATTGAGGTGGTGGAGGCCTAGGTGGAGGACTCAGTTTCTCCGATTCGCAGACGTGCCAACAGAGGTTGTCACTTATGTAATCTCTGATTTACTTAATAGACATATATTTTCCTGTCCAATGATATGCATTTAAATGAATATTGAATACATGGATGTGTTTAATTGCTTATGTATCATTGATTATATATGCTAAAGTAGGCCTAACACTATATCATATAGCATGCTTGCCTTGTTTACTGTTGTTGAGAGTGAATTGATAACACAAGCAAGATTGGAATAAGCTCAATAGGGATCTACTACAACCATCGGGAATAAGGTATGTTTCGAGATCCTTTAGTGTTAGATGTTGTATTTCTCTTGCATATGGGGAAGGGATTGATTTCTACGGATTCTCTATCTGTTGTGGTACACCCCAAGCCATAGGAAGTTTTCTCCGTAACAGAATTGGCGACCATACTCGGGAGGTTCCTAGTTGTTTTTATTTGGGGGTTTTCGACATTTAATGTGCTTTTCTTGCTCTGATTTTTCTGTTTTTGTGTCAAGTCCGAGGGCATGATTACCCAGTAGTATCCTAGAGAAGTAAATTTTGTCTCACTTTTTCCATTTACCTTATTTTTCTATATTTTTCTTCCTATACGCGGGTTTTGCTTTCACAGTCGTGTATACACGCGGGTTTTCCTGGAAAAATCGCGTATGTACATAGGTTTACTGAGAACAGTCATGTATGCCTTGATTTTTTTTCTTTTTTGGGAAGATTAAGTGTTGCTGGGTGAGTTTGGGTGATTGTTGAGTCTTCTTTATTGCTTCTGGAGTCTGTATCTCCCCTCTGTTTCTGACCAAAGACGCTTTTTGAGTTAATTTTTGGAAAAAGGTTATTGTCATTTCATTTTCTATTTTTTGTTTTGGGATTAGTGCATTAGGTCTCTTTTACCTTGGCACTTTGCTTGCCTGCTGTCTGTGAGTGCTTGCAGATTCTGAGGGTTGTAGAGTCATACTTTTGCTTTTTATCTCATTTAATTCAAAAATACAAAAACATTTTGCTTTTTTGCATTGTTATGCATTGTTTGCATTTTGCATTTAGCATGGTACTTGCATTAGTTTTGCTTGGTGAATATTAGTCATATTTTCATATAGGAAATGATTGCATATACATTTGAAGGAAAAATTGTGCACTTCACGTAGTAGCATACCCTATTTTTCATTCGACACAGCGCATTTGCATTGATTGTTAGGTGTGCATTTTACTTCTTGTTGCGTCATAACATAATTAGTTGCACAACCATTTACCCTTTGAGTAATAAAGCCAATTAAAATCAACACATAATAAAATGAATTACACTCTTTTCTTTTTTAGGGTGCACCAACAAGACTAGGTTTTAGGGTCTTGGAATAGTTCATTGTGAGTCAATTCTCCAAGACCACTAAACAAAACAATTAGGTGTCTATCCATGTGAGAGTGTGAAATCCTTTATATAATTAATGTTTCTCAGGATCTTCCTGTTGCAGCTGCAACATTTTCCCAAAATTCCAAAAAATTTCGGGACCCTCCTTTTGCTCATATTAGTTTGATTTTCTTCTTTGATTTGATTTAATGATTCTTCAGAAAGACTTTTCCTAATGCCTGAAATGATCCACCACTTGTTTAAGTTTACCTTTGCCTTTAAATGCATTTTTCAAGTGTTTGAGTCGGAAGTTGATTTGCTTGCGCTCCCGCCGTTGCGAAGAAATAATAAGCTTTAGCTTCGATATTTCTCCGATGCATTTTGTCTTAATTGGCTGACTTTTGGTTTCCATGTCGGAACATCTTGTTACTAAATTCTCCGCAGTTGCGGACGGCAGACTATGAAGTCCCCCGATAGTCGCATTGACTTTTAGAACCTCGCCTTGTTGTTTCGCTGAACCTTAAGTTTTGGGCTTTCGCCGTTGTGGCTGTAAAAAGCACTATCTTTCCAGTCAGTTAGTTGATTTTTCCCCCGATTTAGACCTTTCCTATTGCGGACTGTCATGTCCTTTATGATTCTGCCATTGCGGCTCCTTATTCCACTATTGCTCCGACGTTTAGTCTTGCGAGCTCCGACGCGTTATTGATTTCTCCCGGATGTCTCGGTGGTTCTCCTAGTTGTTTTGCCACTCGACGTTGCAGGAAGATATTTTCTTGTGGCTTCCGATCTTTTTGTTTTCGCCGTCCGATTTTTTCTCCCGCCGCTTATGGTTGACCATATATATCTATGGGGTCGAGTTTTGATTATTCTATTGCTATTTTGACTGTCGTGCACTATCATTGTCGTGTGCTGTCGTTCGCTCAAGCTCGCCAACCCCCCCATTGTCGGTGTACCCTTGTTTCCAGGTGGGTCAACCATGGAAGCTTAACAGTCCTCTTCCCGCCGGGTGCACAACAGTGCCAGGTAGGCTCTTATATGCATTATCTCGTTCCGTTCAAGCGTTTTGATGATTGTTCCACGGTTAGTTTTTTTTACGGCTATTTTCCCTTGGCCCCACCATTTACATGCATATATAGTGGGGGGCTTGTAGCATAATTGACAGTGGAGGTGTTTTTTGGCCCGCAGGATAGTTTCCCTCCATGGCCGTTATGTGTTTCGACCCTGCGCTTGGTGGTTGGGGAGATTGGTGTAGACGACCGTTACGTTGTCTGCACCAGTCTGCCCCGTATTTTGATAGGTCAGTAGGAGAAGGTTTTTTATGGCCTCCCCGTGTGAATATTGGACTCGTTTCCCCTCTTATGTTTCCTGCATCCTCACACCATGTTGCGTTTACCCCGCTGCTTCGAAGCGACCCGATTCAAGGTCAGTCTCGAACCCGAGCCGACGTGGGGGAGTGCAACACCACACAGTGTTATATTGACCATAGATTGCATGGGTAGTGTTTTGTTGAGGTGCCCCGTTGAAAAACTTGAATCAGTTCACTTGTCGTTCTACACAGTGCAACAGTCATGGCGCCCACAGAGAGCCTGAGGTCTCTTCATTCTAATGTAGATTTTGTTTCTCACTTAAATTTTGCTAGTTAAGCCATTTTTAGTGGTAGACAGAAGTATTTGCATGCACATATTTGCTTCATTTAATTAACTTCCGTCATGTTAAACACCGATAAGGTAAAACAATGTACATTGTTATCTCGATCTCTGCAACTTGTCCAGAAATGGCCTAATGATTGCAATTGTATACGTTACAGGAAGATTCTGAACTCAAAATGTCAAAGCACCAAAAGAAGAAGGCCCCTGTGGTCGAAGAGGATCCCGACATAGAAGTCATTACCAAGACCGAATACATTTATGAAGTTACCAAATGTATAACTGGTGTCGAGCCTAAGTATCAGTGGGGAGACATATACAGGTTGATCACGCGCCAAGAGGTACCCGATATAGGCTTTGAGGAGGAGGGCATATATGCCAATATAGAAAGGTCTTCACCGATGAAGATTCCTATAAGACCAGAGCTCTTTCCATGATCTTAAGTAATTGGGTGGATTCTGCCTAGGGCAGATGTAACCACCATGATCCTTGAGAATGTTGACAAACAAGGCTATGCTGCCTATAGCCTAGGATATGTATCCCTGGCCTACCACCTACCAAAAGCACATATATTTTTGACTGAGGATTGGCTGAGAAACATCAGAATGGACCTCGTTGAGACCCTTAAGAGAATGCTGATGCATGGGAGAAACTTTAGAACCAGACCTACGGGAGAATATGACACCGCGGGCTTAAGGACCTCGTACAGGTTCATTTCCTTAATGCTCAACAACATTTTTGGAAGAGCTCATGGTTAAAGCTTCAAATTGGAGTGGATGCCAATTATTTTTTATCTCGCAACACAGGGGACCATCTTCAACTGGGCCAACATAGTGTCAAATAGTCTTTCAAACTGCTTGGCCTCAGCCTTGGGAGGAGTGTCCCAAAAGAGGTCAAAATTTTACATGAGCTCAATACTCATTGATTGCATACTATGTAATCGACCTTTCCCCAGCCTAAGATGCATCTGGGATCGAGAAAGGATGCATGTTTACTCTGCGTACAAGCCACTGTGGGCTCATAAGTACCATAGTCACTACCGGGAGGTTTGTGAACATTTTATCATGCCACTATATACTCTCATTTTCCTGAAAGAATGTGACTGCATGTCTGAGGAGGCACTGCAGGTGATCGGGGAATATGCTGATTATTACCTGAATGAGGAGGGGCTCTATTTTAGAATGTTTGGAGGCTCAAGAGCACCCTCCCTACTGCACAAATATGCCACAGACTATATAGTTCATAAAGAGGCTGTTAGGCAAGTCTTCCTGGATGGCATAGGAAGCTTTTTATTTGAGCACAAGAAGGCTGCATATCCTCCTTTGCCGTTCAGGTTGGGGAGTTATAAGTTTACCAGAGTGAAGAAGGAAAATGAATTTGTGGAGGAATTGGAAAAGTTTCATTTTGGTGAAATGTCCTTCCACAGGAATGACTCCCACAGCAAAGTGGCTGAACACTGCAAAGAGAACGATGTACATTTCGAATACACTCACCATTGGGACAGGGAAGAGTCCGTCTTCTGCAGTGCATTGAACATAACAGCCCTAAGGAAAAGATTCAAAAAGAATATCTCCACCAAAGGTGGAAATGGGTAGGATGAACAAGCAAAGGCCGATGAAGAAGCCAAGAGAAGAAACGAAGAAGCCCAAAGGCTAGCCCAAGAAGCTGAAGGGTGGCTGAAGGGAGAAGAAGAAGAGAAAAGAAGAGCTGCACAAGAGGCAGCCAGAAAAGTGGAAGAAGAGGCCAGACTTGAAGAAGAAGAAAGAAAAAGGAAGCTAGATGAGGAGCTTCATAAATAGGAAGCAGAGAGGTTGAAGCTGACCCAGACAGTGACATAATAGTCAGCCTCTGCTACAGCTGACATTCAGACCTAGGACATGGATAACCCCGAGGTTCAGGACCCAGAATTACCTGCTGTCAGCACACCTGGACAGTCTATGGTCCCCACACTCAAACTGGTCCTCTTTGAACAGAATATAGGGGAAGAAGTCCCTGATTTTAATACTATCTTCTATGACAAGGAAAGAAAGAGGACAATGAAGAGAACTGAAAAGAAGGTTGAAACAGGGGGTCTGTCTGGGAAGATGATAACTGATATGACCATTGTGCACGGAATAGACCGAGATCCCAGATTCACTATTAGATCCGGGGCTGCATTAATCCATGCTTTGGAGGACAATGTAGACAAGCTAATGACAGATCTGGAGCAAACTCAAAAGTCTTCTTCTCAACTGAAAGACACACTAAGAAAGGAAAGAGAAGAAAACAACAAGTTGAAGAGAAAATATGAAGACATGCAAAAAGATATGAGGTATTCAAAGGATGAACTGCAGGTTCTCCAAGCAGAAAGGAGGTCTATGGAAACTACATAAGAGTGTCTGGAGAGAGTGCAGCAAGAGTATCAAGAGTTAAGGGCGGAAAAGGAGCAGCTGCAAGGAAAGATAGAATATCTAGAGCTGCAAAAGAACACCTTGGAGGCGAATGAGAGGCAATCTTGAGAATAAGAGGCAAAGCTTCAAGAGGAGATCACCTCTATGACAACAACTTTGAAGGCAGCCACTGAACAACAGGTTGATCTCCAGCCTTTCAAAGATCATGTGCTGGCACAGAAGGCCAAGATGCTCCAATTGCAGATGGCCATAGAAGATGAGAGATGAAAGGTTTTGCCAATAGATGGTCGGTTGGAGGAGATTTTGGAGACCTCCTCATATTTCGTTGATAGATCTCAGGACATCCTGGAAGTCCTGACAACAAGAATGGAAAGGCTAGAGGACAATAAAGAAGTTCCTGCGGAGTTTCCCTTGAAAGATTGACAGACCCTTAAGCAGGATCATGACTTACTGGAGTTTGCTATTAATACATCCGAGGAATTCAAATAGGCTGTTAGAAAGACAAAAGGAGCATGTACAGAATTTTTCAGAAGGCTCCTGATTACCTATAACCGTTGCCAAGTAGAAGCTGAGCAGAGACTGGATGTTTTTCCAGACCACAACTTGTTTTTGGAAATCTTGCAGAAAAGGTACCAAGAAGAGGAGAGCAAAATATAACATATTAAAGCTCTCGATGACCAGACCTTAAGGAATGAGGTAGATCATTCCGCAGTCAGTGCGTAGCTATTGGAAGATCAGCTTCGTTTGAGCGCAGCCAGAATTGAAGCTATCAAGAACCAGGATGCAAAGTTCGAGATTAATATTCATTTTTTGGAACCTTCTGAGTTTGAAGGCCTCGCCTCAGAGGCATTAGCTTGGAAGAAATTTCTCAATGCTCAAGCACGACCCTCGTAAATATTGTTTCATTTCTTATAACATGTTGTAATTTTGTAAGCGCTTAGTGAAAGCAAAGTTTTGGAAGGAGAAAGGTTGGGGAGCCCAAGGGTTATGCGTGGGCAGCCCAACAGTCTTATTCTTCTTGTATAAATGTAAAGGACTTAGAAGAACAAAGGGCTTTTTCCCAGTAAAACAAGAAAAGAGCTATTGTAAGAATAACTACTTTTTTTTGCAATAAAGAATTATTGTTTGCATGTCGGAGAAAGTTTGGTGGGAAATTCAAATGCTGGGCTATGGGTTGATGGAAGATGAACTATTTCGTTTTTCAGCTTTTTCCATTAACTGTGAGATCGTTCTAACTCTTAGGGCCTATGTTATTGTTTGAATGATTTCTGGTTTATTCTGTGAAATTACCACCATGAGTAATGAATGTTGTTCATAAGCAATTAGCTATCTAATTGTCTAAATATCTTTAATAGTTCATGTGTTGTGAGAAGGAATGTCAGCTATCTGTAATTCCTCTTTATAATGCATGCACAATATACATTACTCATTGATAAGTTACATTTCAGCTCCCCGGGGATAGATAGGTAGATAGTTAGTTTTACTTTGTTACTGTGTATGTGATTTAGATGCTTGTGAGTTCTAAGACAAGAGGTAAGAACCTGTGCATCACTTTGTGACTAATCCTTGCATCCTTATCACCTTGCATGTTAATTAGGAACATGCATATCATACTTTAAGTCAAAATACAAAAATATATACGGTGGATTGGGCCACAACCGGTAAACCCTTTTGTTACTTGACCTACAGTAGCCGGACCACAAACCGGACGGATTCCCTACATCAAACAATCACGGGCTAGTTGGGAACGTTGACTGGGGAGAATCCCTTGCTGTTGTTTCCTACGAATTTCTAGGCCTCAACAGTTTTTGGCACTGGAAGGAGGGCCACGAGTGCATGGTTAGCCAAGGAAACCTATTTTTCCCAAGATTACCCCACCAGCAAAATTTTTGGAAGCCTTTGACCTGACTCAAGTACTTAGAATCTGGAAGAACTTGTAGAAGCAGACTTACAGGTTTCGGTTCCACCTTTGAAGCAAGTAAGCCCAGTTTCACCTTACGTTGCTCCTTACTCGGACTCCTGTTCTCTAACCTTTGCTCATGGCTGGTATAAATGTGAATCAGCCCAACCCACTGCCGGCTTGGAAAGCTAGATCACCTTTGAACCTAACACCTCCATTGCATAACCTACCTCAAGCTTTTGAGAAGTTATTGCCTAAGTTTAACCCCGATGAAAAGACTGATGTAGAGGACCATTTGCAAAGCTTCTATCTAGCAATAGAAGGATTAAGGGCTGGAGAATACGAGGATGTTGTCTGTATACTTTTCCCACATACCCTTAAGGGAGCAGCAGCATCCTGGTACTTTGGTTTGCCTGCAAATTCTATTCCCAATTGGGACACCTTTGAAAGGATTTTCAGAAGTAAATATGCAGCCCAAAAAATGCATGCATCACTAATGAAAGGTCTTGGTTTGTTTAAAAAAGAAAAGAATGAGAAGGTACATCATTTCACTCAAAGGTTTTCAACATACCTCAAGAACTTTTATGAAACCGACAGACCCTCAGACAAGGTCTTAATTGAATATTATACCTCAGCTTTGGGACTTGAGCTAGCCATGTTTGCCAAAATGAAGGCCAAACCTACATTGGCAGAGACTTATGAAGAGGTAGAAAGGGTAGAGGCTGAAAAGGAAAGTATAGAAGATTATCCCGAGCTACATGAAGAAAAAACTGCCGGGAGGAGAGCCTTATTACTGTCTAAACCCAAAGAGGAGAAATCGCATGATTTTGAGGGAGTGCTAAAAATGATTCAAAAACTCTCCAACTGAATAATAGATCTGGAAAAAGAAAGGGAAGTTCATAAAAATTATAAACCCTACTACCAAAAAAGGGAGGATAACAACCAATTGAAAATCCCTCCACCAAATTCAGCATCGATGAATATAACAGAGGTAGGGGTGGACAATTTCTGCACTTTTCACCAACAACCTCATTCTGAAAAGAATTGTCCTCAATGGTTAAATTCGATGACATTGGTAATGAATCAGTTGCTGGACTCTAAATTGACCAAGGACAATGGTAAAGAAGAAAAGAATAACAAGACCATAGAAAAACAAGAGGATGATACCATGTTCTTATGGGACGGTGTCTCACTTTTCGATACAGAAGAGAGCATTCTTAAACCTAAAAACATACCAACAACAACAAAAGACATGGATCTGATAATTAAAAACAATGCAATAATTTCGAAGATTAAGAAATTGCAAAAAAATGTCAAGAGTCAGATCGATGACAATGTTGAAAGTAGAACTACTGTCAACCAGGAAACAGAGCCAATCAACGAGCCTGTTAAACTTGTGGAAGGACAAGTAGATGTTAATGAAGGAAACGCTGAAAAAATTGAGGAGCCTAAAAAAGATGTACCCACTCAAAAACAACTGGGAGAAGAAGACATAGAACCAAATTGGGATGAAAAAGCTAAAACCCCGCCTTTTCTTTTGACCCTAGAAATGATGAATCATAATGTGCATAATTGCTTGGTGGTTCTGGATCATCGGTAAATGTTATGTAACTTGAAATTTGCAAAAAGATTAATGGGCAGCCAAAGCCCACAGCCTGGGAAGTAGTGCAATTAGATAGAACAAGTGTCAAAGTAGTGGGAGAAATGAAGAATGTTCTCATACGCTTATATGCAAATAACAAGATATGTCAATTTATTGACATTATGGTGGCTGACATACCGGATGGATATGGGCTTATTCTCAACCGAGATTGGTCTGCTAGGTTAAAAGGTTATTTTGCTTCAGATTGGTCTCATTTATGGTTACCTCTTAAGGGTACCCCAAATCAGATTAAAATTTTGAGAGAACCTTATATGAAGCATACTGTCACTAAGCTGGGAGAAGGTAATGAATCTGCTAATTCTGTCCTGGGAAATTATCTAACGGAGTTTGAACTAAGATATCATGCCACAGGAAAAGCCAGTTCTATGATTGACACACAGCCTGAGCTCCTTCAACTTCCTCAGGCTGATAAGGATGACTGTAGACTAGTAGACATGGTTTCGATTTCAAAAATAGCACAATTAGACCATGGATAGGTTCTGGTCTACGCTATAGCCTAACCCTTTAATTTGTTAGATTGAAGAATTTTTTAAGGGTGGGCACACAATTTTGTTTTTCGTTTTGTACATAAATAAATTGATGCTGTTTTCTTTTGGTTTAATGCTTTGATGCTGTTTTCTTTTGGTTTAATGCTTTGATGTTGTTTTCTTTTGGTTTAATTCTTTGAAGCTAGTTTTTTTGGTTTTGAATAAAGAGGCAAACTTTTGGTTGCAAAGGAAACACCAGGGTTCTTAATTAACTGAAATCTTGAGCAAAAGACTGTACGTTTAACCAATCGGATGTCTTCTAGTGTGAAGTGTTCCTAATCGGCCATGCCTTCATTGAAGTCCTACTTAACCCCCTGTAAATAACTCAGAATTAAGAGGTCTGGAATACTATTTCGAGGCTCCATCCACTTCACACTTAAAATGTCCAAGGGAGTGATAGCAAAGGACCCACGAAAAGGAAGCAAGGTAAATAGTGTATCATATATAAATGATCCCATGCCATGATTTCAAAAAAGCCTAAAGGCTATTAAGAGCCAAAAATCCTTAAAGAAACAACGCATATAAAAGCAAAGTATCAAAAGCATGAATTTCAAATTGCCAAAAGTTCTTCTCCGTCCGTGAGATGAAAAGTAAATTCTTCTCTCACACAAAAGGACACTATGGATAGAGGAGCGTGAATAAAATTCAGAAAGAAAGGCAAATGGAGGACTCAAAAGAAATAATGTTCAAATGGCACAAAAGTGCAATTGGCATGGGAATGAAGAACAAAAGGATAGGGCTCTTTACCATATGTTACGATCCTGTGGTGTTCAAGCTAGAAACTACCTAAGGATATGGGTAAAATAAATATCACTTATTAGGCCTCAAAAGAGTTATTCAGACTTGCAAACATTTTGAGTATCTCACTACCCGAAGAATAGGCTGCTTCTCAATGATCTATATGCATGGATAGCCAGTGTCAGAATACAAACATCTAGAAGATTTCAACTTTTGAGCTAGACAGTCTTTTACTGGAAGAAGTTAAGTCAGAAATCTGGGGTTCACCAGGTAGTCGCCAATTGTTGTAGATGCAACATTTTCCCAAAATTCCAAGAAATTTCGGGACCCTCCTTTTGCTCATATTGGTTTGATTTTCTTCTTTGATTTGATTTAATGATTCTTCAGAAAGACTTTTCCTAATGCCTGAAATGATCCACCACTTGTTTAAGTTTACCTTTTCCTTTAAATGCATTTTTCAAGTGTTTGAGTTGGAAGTTGATTTGCTTGCGCTCCCGCCGTTGCGAAGAAATAATAAGCTTTAGCTTCGATATTTCTCCGATGCATTTTGTCTCAATCGGTTGACTTTTGGTTTCCACGTCGGAACATCTTGTTACTCATTCTCCGTAGTTTCGGATGGCAGACTATGAAGTCCCCTGATAGTCGCATTGAATTTTAAAACCTCGCTTTGTTGTTTCATTGAACCTTAAGTTTTGGGCTTCCGCCATTGCGGCTGTAAAAAGCACTATCTTTCCGGTCAGTTAGTTGATTTTTCCCTCAATTTAGACCTTTCCTATTGCGGACTGTCGTATCCTTTATGATTCCGCCATTGAGGCTCCTTATTCTGCTATCGCTCCGACGTTTAGTCTTGCGAGCTTCGACGCGTTATTGATTTCTCCCGGATGTCTCGGTGGTTCTCCTAGTTGTTTTGCCACCCGACGTTGTGGGAAGAGATGTTCTTGTGGCCTCTGATCCTTTTGTTTCCACCGTCCGATTTTTTCTCCCGCTGCTTATGGTTGACCATATATATCTAAGGGGTCGAGTTTTGATTATTCTATTGCTAATTTGACTATCGTGCACTGTCGTTGTTGTGTGCTGTCGTTCGCTCGAGATCACCAACCCCCCCTTTGTCGGTGTACCCTCGTTTCCAGGTGGCTCAACCATGGAAGCTTAACAGTCCTCTTCCCACCGGGTGCACAGTAGTGTCAAGTAGGCTCTTATATGCATTATCCCGTTCTGTTCAAGCATTTTGATGATTGTTCCACGGTTAGTTTTTTTTACGGCCGTTTTCCCTTAGCCCCGCCATTTACATGGATATATAGTGGGGCGCTTGTAGCATGATTGACAGTGGGGGAATTTTTTTTCCTGCAGGATAGTTTCCCTACATGGCCGTTATGAGTTTCGACCCTGCACTTGGTGGTTGGGGAGATTGGTGCAGACGGCCGTTACGCTGTCTGCACCAGTCTGCCCCGTATTTTGATAGGTCAGTAGGAGAAGGTTTTTTATGGCCTCCCTGTGTGAATATTGGACTGGTTTCCCCTCTTATGTTTCCTGCATCCTCAAACCATGCTGCGTTTACCCCGCTGCTTCGAAGCGACCCAGTTCACGGTCAGTCTCGAACCTGATCCGGCGTGGGGGAGTGCAACACCGCACAATGTTATATTGACCATAGATTGCATGGGTAGTGTTTTGTTGAGGCGCCCCATTGAAAAACTTGAATCAGTTCCCTTTTCTTTCTACGCAACGCAGCAGTCATGGCACCCACAGAGAGCCTGAGGTCTCTTCATTCTAATGTAGATTTTGTTTCTCACTTAAATTTTGCTAGTTAAGCCATTTTTAGTGGTAGACAGAAGTATTTGCATGCACATATTTGCTTCATTTAATTAAATTCCGTCATGTTAAACACTGATAAGGTAAAACACTGTACATTGTTATCTCGATCTCTGCAACTTGTCCAGAAATGGCCTGATGATTGCAATTGTATACGTTACAGGAAGATTCCGAACTCAAAATGTCAAAGCACCAAAAGAAGAAGGCCCCTGTGGTCGAAGAGGATCTCGACATAGAAGTCATTACCAAGACCAAATACATTTATGAAGATACCAAATGTATAACTGGTGTCTAGCCTGAGTATCAGTGGGGAGACATCTACAGGTTGATCATGCGCCAAGAGGTACCCGATATAGGCTTTGAGGAGGAGGGCATATATGCCAATATAGAAAGGTCTTCACTGATGAAGATTGCTACAAGACCAGAGCTCTTTCCATGCTCTGAAGTAATTAGGTGGATTCTTCCTAGGGCAGATGTAACCACCATGATCCTTGAGAATGTTGACAAATAAGGCTATGCTGCCTATAGCCTAGGATATGTAGCCCTGGCCTACCACCTGCCAGAAGCACATATATTTTTGACTAAGGATTGGATGAGAAACATCAAAATGGACCTCGTTGAGACCCTTAAGAGAATGCTGATGCCTGGGAGAAACTTTAGAACCAAACCTAAGGGAGAATATGACACTGTGAGCTTAAGGACCCCGTACAGGTTCATTGCCTTAATGCTCAGCAAAATTTTTGGAAGAGCTCATGGCAAAAGATTCAAATTGGAGTGGATGCCAATTATTTTTTATGTCGTGACACAGGGGACCATCTTCAACTTGGCCAACATAGTGTTGTTGCAGCTGCAAATTTTTCCCAAAATTCTAAAAATTTTAGGACCCTCCTCTACTTTGATTTGGTTGGTTTTCCTTCTCGGTTTTGGCCTATGGATTTTTGGAATGTTTTACAGCACTTTGAATTGCTATCAATTGAGCTGTTTTTCTCCTTTAATGCTTAAATAATCCCATCTATAATCAAGCTCATCATTGTTTTTGGATACCTTCAAAACCTTGCTGAATCGGGAGTTGATCCAATTTCGTCTCCCGCCGTTGTGGGTGATTTCCGGTTCTCTGACTGTTGCGGATAATTTTTGATTCTTCACCATTGCGAGCGCCTTGGGTTTTCTTCATCGGAAGGGATAAGTATTCCCTCGACCGCCATTGTGGGCGGATCTTCGATTCTGCCCTCCGACGTTGCGGGCCATGTCGGGTTCTGACTTTCTTTTTCGCTCCGACGTGTGTTCTGGTTTTCTTTCGGCTTTGTATAGGAGCGCTTTTCTATTGCTTCGTCCTCCATTGCGGACGGTGTCGTATTTTGAAAGTCCGCCGTTACGGAGGGTCTCAAGATGTTGGGCTCTCGAGTCGAAGGTCCGCCGTTGCGGAGGAGTCTAGGTTCTTGGCTTCCGATCTCGGTCCTCGCCGGCACCCGATTATAGTTTTTTTTTCACGCGCTGCGGATGAGTTGAGGATGGTAACTGTCCACCGTTGCGGAAGGTCTGGGGTTCTTACCGCCCGACTCAGATCCGTTTCCCGCCCGATACGTCATGTCACACGTGCGATTTTTTTATATATATACGGGGACGGGATTTGGATTTTTCTATTGTTATTTTGGCTTGAGATGTCGTTTTCCCCCTCTGCGCTGTCGATTCCTCTACCCCCGTGGACTATCGTGCCGGTGTTTGCGTCCAGGTGTCAATTGGAAGCTCAACCGTCCTCGCCCCGTCAGCTTCGCGTCGTTACCAGGTAGGCCATTCTTGCCATGCTTTGTGTCTTTCAATATTTGTAGGCTGCGGTTAGATGTTTTAGGAAAACCCCGTTTTACATATGTACAAGGGTTCACCGCCGTTTTGGTTTGCCGTAGTCATTTTCCTTGCCCGCCCGGCGTTTTGCACCCGTGTATTGAGATTTTCCGTTAGGTTAACTGTTTGCGTTTTGGGAAGGGGGGCGTTTTCTTTAAGACTCGCATTTTAATCATTGTTGACCTCGGCTTGTTTTTTCGCCCCGCGCGTAGTGTATGAAGGCGCGGTGCAGGCGACCGTTACGCCGCCTGCACCTAGCATCCCCCTTACGATGATGAGGCCCAAAGAAGTTTTACAGTGGTTTTCTGGTGGTCATATGTTTCCCCCCGCTGGTGTTTTTCCCGTTTACCCAGTTTCGAACCCCAACTTCTGCCCTCGCCGGCCCGCACAGTCCGTCGTCTTTGGCTGTCTGAAACCCTAGGTGGCTATGGGGGCTGTGTCGGTGTAGTGTTTTCATTTTGGAGGTAGCGTGTATAGTGGTTCCGATGAGAGCGTCGTATACCAAAAATAATGTTGATGCCCACAGTATATAGCCGCACTGATGTAACTATCTTCCTGCGAGCAGCATAGTCTATTGCAGTTTTTACCCTTGATAAAGCCATGTCGTCGAAATGTTTGATATTGGGAAAGATACATTTGCACCTTGCGTTTAAGATTCATACTTGTGCTTTATGAGTTGTTATCGTGGAAAAAATGGCATACTGTGAAATAATGTAGATTTAATGCCAGCCAAATTATGATTGATCAAGTTTTAGTATCATACAGCAGAAGGACATTGCTCATTATATTGCAGTAGTGGACTGAGTCTATTTCATGCTGGTAGTTTTGATAGTCAGGACATGGCTGGGTTGTGCATACATGTGTTGGTTTCTTTTCTTGCTTGCACATTAACATAGGATAATAGCACATTGCACAGTATTGCATGCTAGTGCAATTCTTCAGCCTGAAGGGCTTATGTCTTAATTTCATTACAGTCATGATACACTTGAGAAAGAATAAACTGCCGCACAATGTTCGCAAATTCAAATTACTTAATGTCATAATGTTATACATGGCAGGAAGAACTTACAATGTCCAAAAGGCAGAAAAAGAAGGCCCCTATGGTCGAAGAACAATCAGCAATAGAGGTCGTCACACAGACAGAATATATATATGAGGACACCCAATGTGTCTCTGGTGTTGAGCCTGAGTATAAATGGGGTGAGATATACAGACTGATTTCCCGCAGGGAAGTCCCTGACATGGGTCTCGAAGAAGAACCCATTTATGCCAACATAGAAAAATATGCCATCATGAAGGTGGCTACCAGACCAGAGCTGTTCCCATGCTCTGATGTAATGAGATGGATTCTTCCCCATACAAACAACAACACAATGCTTATAGGAAATGTCGAAGGTCAGGGCTACGCTGCATTTATCCCTGGATATGTGGCGTTGGCTTACCACCTGCCAGAACCTTAGGTCTTTCTATCTAATGATTGGCTGGATAACCTCAGGATGGATTTGGTGGAGACCCTGAGGACAATGCTCTTGCCAGGAAAGCTCTATCGACACAGAACAACCGAGGACTATGATACAGCGAGTTTAAGAGATCCTTACAGATTTATAGCTCTGATGCTAAATAGGATCTTTGGTAGAGCCAATGGCAGGCTTTTCAAAATTGAGTGGATACCCCTTATATTCCATGTGGTGATAGAAGGAACAGTCTTCAACTGGGCCACCCTAGTATCCAGTAGTCTCTCTTCTTGTGTAGCTGCAGCCTTGGGAGGAGGAGAAGCCCATAAAAAATCTGAATTCTATATGAGTTCAATTTTGATAGACTGCATACTATGCAACCAGCCTTTGCCCGGGCTCAAGTGTGTCTGGGATAGGAAAAGAATGCCTGTATATGAAACTTACAAACCGCTGTGGGCTCATCAGTACCACAGTTATTACAGAGAGGTATGTGAGCATTTCATTATGCCGCTATACACGCTTATCTTCCGGAAGGAATGTAATTGCATGTCGAAAGATGCTATTCAGGTGATAGAGGAACATGGAGATTACTTCTTGATCGACAATGGTATGTATCTTAGAATGTATGGAGGGTCGAAGACACCTTATCTGCTGCCAAAGTATGCAACGGATTATATAATCCATAAAGAGGCAGTCAGGCAGGTGTTCATTGACGAAATTGGTAATTTCTTGTTCCAGTACAAGAAGACTGCATATCCCCCTTTACCATTCAAGCTGGGTAGCTGTAAATTCACCAATGTGAAACAAGCTGCCGAATTCATAGAGGAACTAGGGAAGTTCCATTTTGGGGAAATGCCTTTCCGGAGAAATGACACTCATGGTAAAGTAGCTGAGAACTGTAAGAAGCACAAGGTGTTTTTCGAGTACACCCATCATTTCGATAGTGAAGAATCTGTCTTCAGGAATGCCCCAAATATGACGGCACTCAGTAGAAGATTCAAACCAAAGAACCCCACCAAAGGTGGAAAAGGGGCAGAGCAGGCCAGAGCTGAACAAGCCAGAGCTAAAGAAGGAGCCAAAAGGATAAGGGAGGAAGCTCAGAGGCTAGAAAATGAGGCTGCAGAGTGGCTGTAGAAGGGAGAAGAAGAGAAAAGGAAAGCTACCCAGGAAGCAGCTGAACTAGCAAAAGAAGTAGCCAGAGAAACAGAAGAGGCAGCTAGGCAAGCAGTCAAAGAAGCACAGAGAAAACTAAATGAAGAGCTCCAAGGGCAGGAGGCTGAAAAGATAAAGTTAACACAAAAGTCAGCCTCTGAAACACCAACAGGGCAGAGTCAGGAAGAGGAAAACCCTGAGGTGCAAATCCTTCAAGTACCTACTACTAGCACTCCTATAACCCCTATACTCCAAATAGTGCCTTTCGTCCAGAAGAAGGGGGAAGAAGTCCCTGATTTCAGTGCTGTATATTATGACAGGACCACTAAAAGAATAATGAGGAGGACGGAAAAGAAGGTGGAGGCGAAAGATCTATCAGGGAAGATGGTCACAGATACATCAGTCATGCTAGGGACAAACAAAGATCCTATGCTCACGATAAGAGCCGGGGCTGCACTAATTGATGCCTCCGCTGATAACATAAACAAGGTGATGATTGAATTAGAGTTACCTAAGAAGACCACTGCTCAGCTAAAGGACACACTGAGACAAGAAAGAGGAGAGGGTAGCAGACTTAAGAGGAAGTATGAACACATGCTAAGGGAAATGGAATCCACAAAGGGTGAAATCCATGTCCTTCAGGTGGAGATACAAGCCAAGGGAATAGCACAAGAGGCTCTAGAAAATGTGCAACAGGAAGTTCAAGATCTGAAGAATGAGAAGGAACAATTGAGGGCAAAGGTGGAGGACCTAGAGGCGCAGCAGAGTATCATCTATGAGTCCAATACTGAATACACCAAAGAACTGAAAGAGCAGCTGGCTTCTCTGACTGCTGAACTGGAGACAACAAAGGAACAACAAGTCGATCTGTAGCCATTTAAAGAATATATCTTAGCGCAAAAGGCTAAAATGCTGCAGCTGCAAACTGCTTTGGAAGAAGAAAGATGCAAAGTTCTTCAGATGGACAGCAGGATAGAGGAGATCATAGAAACTTCCTCCTATTTCGTAGACAGGTCCCAAGATGTTCTTGAGGTCTTGAACGCCAGAATGGCAAGACCAGAAAATGATACCGAGGTTTCAGGAGAACTACCAGCCAAAGATCATCAAACCCTCAGGAGAGATCACAGCCTAGTGGAGTTTGCCATCAGCACTGCTGAAGACTTTAGGAAGGCTGTCTGAAGAACATAGGTAGCATGCTCCGAATATTTTAAAAGGTCCCTTAATGCATACAACCGCTTCCAGACAGAGGCTGAGCTTAGGTTTGAAGAGTTCCCGGATCATGAGACCTTGGTGGACATATTGCAGAAAATGCATCAAGATACAGAGGCCAGGACGCAACAGATTCAATCCATTGATGCCATAGTACTGAAGAACGAGGTGGGCCACACAGCCATTAGTATATAGATTCTAGAAGACCAGCTTCGGTTGAGCCCAGCAAGGATCGAGGCCATCAGGAACCAAGTTGACAAGTTTGAAATTAACATCCAGTTCCTAGAGCCATGCGCTTTTGAAGGCCTCGTTGCTGAAGCAGCAGTGTGGAAAAAATTCTTTGAAAACCAAGCAGGACCCTCCTTATAGAGGACCGATCAACTTTTTATTAATTTAATATTTTTGTAAAAGTTTTGAGAAATGAAGCATGGGAAAGCAAAAGGTTGGGAAGCCCAAAGGTCACTTTGGGCAGCCCAACCATTTTGACCTTTTGTATAAAAGTAGGAAGCGTAGAAGCAAAAAGGGCTTTTTTCCCCAGTAAGAATAGATGATATATTGTAAGAAGAAATACTTCATTTTGCAATAGAAATTACAGTTTGCCTGTTGAAAGAAGATCGGTGGGATTTCAAATGTGTTGCCATGGATAGTTGAAAGATGAATTACTTTGTTTTTCAGCATTGTGTCCATGAATCGTGAGATCGTTCTAACTTATGACCTATGTCTTGTTTAAATGATTTCTAATTTATTTTATGAAATAAACACCATGAGTAATGCATGCTTATCATGAAACAATTAGTTATCTGGTTGTAGAAATATATTTCATTGTTCATGATTGTAAAAGTAAATGTCAGCTATCTGTAATTGCTTTTATCATGTGTGCACATCGGCATTACTCATATATATTAAATATAAGATTGGCTCCCCGGGGATAGGTAGATAGGGATAGATAGATAGTTAGGTCATAGATGCATTTGTGATTCAAATGTTGGTGAGCCTAAGACGAGAGGTAAGAACCTGCGCATCACATTGTGGTTGCTCCCTTCATTCTTCACCACCCTGCATGTTTAGTTCGAATTCTTGCATAGCATTCTTAAGTTAAAATACAAATTCCGGTGGACCGGGCCGCAACCGGTAAAGCCTTTGTTTGTGTTTGACCTACGATAGCCGGACCGCAAAACCGGACGGATTCCCTATACCAAACAATCAATGGGTTAGTTGGTAACATTGATTGGGGAGAATCCCTTACTGTTGCCGCCTGCGAATTTCTAGGCCTCAACAGTAAATGGCGCTAGAAGGAGGGCCGCTAGTAAATGGCTGGCTGTGGAACTTAATTTCCCGAAACCATCCTACCCTTAGATGTTTGAAGCTTTCAACCTAACCCAATTGTTCGCAGTTTTCGGTGCTATCCTTGAATGATTGTTTTTCCCAGTGGCTTATCTATTTACCTTTTCTCATGGCTGGTAATCAACCCAACCCTCTACCGGCATGGAGAGCTCGGTCCCCTCTGAACTTAACACCTCCTTTGCATAATTTACCTCAAGCCTTTGACAAGCTCTTGCCTAAGTTTGACCCTGAGGAAGGGATTGCTGTAGAGGATCACCTCCAAAGCTTTTACCTAGCATTAGAAGGGCTAAGGGCTGGGGAGTATGAAGATGTAGTCTGCAGATTTTTCCCTCATACTTTGAAAGGAGCAGCAGCATCTTGGTATTTTGGTCTACCCGCAAACTCCATTCCTAACTGGGACACATTTGAAAGAATTTTCAGAAGTAAATACACAACTCAGAAGACACATGCCTCGTTGATGAAAGGGCTTGGTTTGTTAAGAAAAGAGAGGAATGAAAAGGTACATAGTTTCACTCAGAGATTTTCACTGTACTTAAAAATTTTTTCTACCGTGGACAGACCTTCAGATAAAGTATTAATTGAGTATTATACCTCAGCCTTAGGACTTGAGCTGGCCATGTTTTCCAAGATGAAAGTCAAGCCTACACTGGTAGAGACTTATCAAGAGGCTGAAAGGGTAGAGGCTGAAAGTGAGAGTGTAGAAGACTATCTTGACTCACTTGAAGAGAAGACCACTATAGGAAGAAGCTCACTGCTATCTAAAGCTAGAGAAGATCAACCACATGATTATCATAAGATGATGAAAGTGCTTCAGAAATTGTCCAATCGAATTGTAGAGCTAGAAAAAGAGAGGGACATTCAGAAAACCTATAAGCCTCACTATTCAAAAAAAGAGGATAACGATCAATGGCAGGTCCCACCTCCAAATTTGGCATCAATAAACATAACAGAAGTGGGAGGGGATAATTTCTGTACCTTTCACCAACAACCTCATTCTGAGAAGAAGTGTCCTCAATGGTTACATTTAATGACATTGGTGATGAATAAGTTGTTGGATCCTAAATTGATTAAGGACAGTGTTGAGGAGGAAAAGGAGAAAAAGATCATAAGCAAACCAGAAGATGATACTATGTTCTCATGGAATGGTATTTCACTATTTGGCATTGAAGATGACACTCCTAAATCCAAATGCACATCTACAACCACAAAGGACATGGGAGTCATATACCAAGAAAATGAAATGGTTTCTAAAATTAACAATGTGCAGGAAAACGTTAAGATATCGGATGAAGGCAAAACGCTTAAGAACAATACCCTCAATCAGAGGACCGAACCCATCACTAAGACTGTCAAGCATGAAGAGAAACAGACAAGTGTTAACGGGGAAAGCTTGGGTGAAACTCAAGAGATAGCAAAGGATATACCTATTCATAACCAACTAGGAGAAGAAGACCAAGAGCCAGGCTGGAAAGAGAACCTTGACACCCCGCCTTTCCTTGTGACTCTAGAAATATTAAATTAAATGTGCATAACTGCTTGATGGACTCTGGAGCAGCAGTGAATGTGATGCCCCTTGAGATTTGTAAAAGGATTAACGGACAGCTAGAGTCCACACCTCGTGAAGTAACGCAATTAGATCGTACAGGTGTCAAGGTGGTAGGAGAAATGAAGAATGTTCTCATTCGTTTGGCTGCAAACAACAAGATATGCCAATTCATTGATATTATGGTGGCTGACATACCAAGGGGATATGGGCTCATTCTTAACCGAGATTGGGCTGCCAGGTTGAAAGGGTATTTTGCTTCAGATTGGTCCCACCTGTTGTTACCTCTCAAAGGTACCCCAAATCCAATAAAGATTCTGAGAGAACCATACATGAAGTATACTGTCACTAAGTTAGGAGAAGGCAATGAGTCTGCTGATTCTATCCTGGGAAACTACCTGACTGAGCTTAAGCTAATATATCATTCCTCAAAAAGGGCCAGTCATATGATGGACACTCAGCCTGAGCTCCTTCAACTCCCTCAGGCTGAAAGTGATGACTGCAGGATTTTAGATATGGGTTCCATTTCAATAACAACACAATTGGACCATGGTTAGGTAACTCATGTCTAAATCCAGCTCATTCCTTAGTCCTCTAGTTTTAAAATTTCAGGAATGGGCAAAATTTCTGTTTTCTTTTGTTCTTCTTTTTTGTACATAAATAAATTGTTTGTTTTTACTAGATGCTGGTTTTTCTTGCTTTAATGTTTTGATGTTTTTTCTTTCTTTGGTTATTTGTTTTGCTGATGTTTTCCTTTAATACTGTGCTTTCTTTTCTTTTGGTTTTGAATAAAGAGGCAAACTTTTGGTTGCAATGGGAACATCAGGGTTCTTTATTAACTAAATCTTGAGTGAAAGACTGTGCTTTAAAGCATAAGAATGTCTTCTAGTAATCATATTCCTAACTGGCATGCATTCATTGAAGTCTCACTTAACCCCTGTAAATAAATCAGAAGTAAAGGAGGTCTGGAAGACTATTTCAAGGCTCCGTTCACCTCACATTTTAATATCCGAGGGGGTGACAGCATAAGATCCACGGAAAGGAAGTAGAGTAAGACAGTATATCATATATAAATGATCCCATGCCATAATTCCAGAAAAGATAAAAGCTATTAAGAGTCAAAACTCCTGAAAGAAGCAAAGCATACCAAAGCAAAGCTCGAAATGCATTAATCTCAAAGCATAAAGTACCAAATGGCCACAAGATCCTCTCCGTCCGTGAACTGAACCATGAAGTATAATGTTCACACAAAAGGACACTATGGGATAGAGGATACTAAATTAAAATTTAGTAAGAAAGGCTTGCAGGAGGACTCATATCAAAGGAATAAAATCTAAACAGCACAAAAGTGCAAATTGGCATAGGAATGAGGAACAAAAGGATTATACTGCTTACTATCTATTACGATCCTGTGGTGTCCAAGCTGGAAACTACCTAAGGACAGGCAAAATAAAACTCACATACTTGGCCTCAAAAGAGTTATTCAGACCTAAAACATTGCTGATGTTACCTTCTCCCGAAAGAATGGGCTTCATTTGAGTAACTTAATGCATAATTTGGGCTGACTTAGGAATGCAGACATCTAGAAGATTTCAATTTTAGTCAGACAGTATTGAGCTGGAAAAAGAGTTAATTCAGAGATCTGGGGTTCACCAGATAGTCGCCAATTGTTGCAGCTACAACTTTTTCCCAAAATTCTAAAAATTTTAGGACCCTCTACTTTGATTTGGTTGGTTTTCCTTCTCGATTTTGGCCTATGGATTTTTGGAATGTTTTACAGCACTTTGAATTGCTATCAATCGAGTTGTTTTTCTCATTTAATGCTTAAATAATCCCATCTATAATCAAGCTCATCATTGTTTTTTGGATACCTTCAAAGCCTTGCTGAATCGGGAGTTGATCCAATTTCGTCTCCCGCCATTGCGGGTGATTTCTGGTTCTCTGACTGTTGCGGATAATTTTTGATTCTTCACCGTTACGAGCGCCTTGGGTTTTCTTCATCGGAAGGGATAAGTATTCCCCCGACCGCCGTTGCGGGCGGATCTTCGATTCTGCCCTCCGACGTTGTGGGCCATCTCGGGTTCTGACTTTCTTTTTCGCTCCGACTTGTGTTTTGGTTTTCTTCCGGCTTTGTATCGGAGCGCTTTTCTATTGCTTCCTCCTCCGTTGTGGACAGTGTCATATTTTGAAAGTCTGCTGTTACGGAGGGTCTCAAGATGTTGGGCTCCCGAGTCGAAGGTTCGCCGTTGCGGAGGAGTCTGGGTTCTTGGCTTTTGATCTCGGTCCCCGCCGGCGCCCGATTATGGTTTTTTTTTCACGCGCTGCGGATGAGTTGAGGATGGTAACTGTCCGCCGTTGTGGAAGGTCTGGGGTTCTCGCCGCCCGACTCAGATCCGTTTCCCGCCTGATACGTCATGTCACACGTGCGATTTTTTTTTATATATACGGGGACATGATTCGGATTTTTCTATTGTTATTTTGGCCCGAGCTGTCGTTTTCCCCCTCTGCGTTGTCGATTCCTCTACCCCCGTGGACTATCATGCCGGTGTTTGTGTCCAGGTGTCAATTGGAAGCTCAACTGTCCTCACCCCGTCAGCTTCGCATCGTTACCAGGTAGGCCATTCTTGCCATGCTTTGTGCCTTTCAGGATTTGTAGGCTGCGGTTAGATGTTTTAGGAAAACCCTGTTTTACATACGTACAAGGGTTCACCACCGTTTTGGTTTGCCGTAGTCATTTTCCTTGCCCGCCCGGCATTTTGCACCCGCGTATTGAGATTTTCCGTTAGGTTAACTATTTGCGTTTTGGGAAGGGGGGTGTTTTCTTTAAGACTCGCATTTTAATCATTGTTGACCTCGGCCTATTTTTTCGCCCCGCGCGCAGTGTATGAAGGCGCGGTGCAGGCGGCCGTTACGCCGCCTGCACCTAGCGTCCCCCTTACGATGATGAGGCCCAAAGACGTTTTACAGTGGTTTTCTAGTGGTCGTATGTTTCCCCCTGCTGGTGTTTTTCCTGTTTACCCGGTTTCGAACCCCAACTTCTGCCCTCGTCGGCCCGCGCAGTCCGTCGTCTTTGGCTGTCTGAAACCCTAGGTGGCTATGGGGGCTGTGTCGCTGTAGTGTTTGCATTTTGGAGGTAGCGTGTACAGTGGTTCCGATGAGAGCGTCGTATACCAAAAATAATGTTGATGGCCACAGTATATAGCCGCACTGATGTAACTATCTTCCCGCGAGCAGCATAGGCTATTGCAGTTTTTACCCTTGATAAAGCCATGTCGTCGAAATGTTTGATATTGGGAAAGATACATTTGCACCTTGCATTTAAGATTCATACTTGTGCTTTATGAGTTGTTATCGTGGAAAAAATGGCATACTGTGAAATAATGTAGATTTAATGCCAGCCAAATTATGATTGATCAAGTTTTAGTATCATACAGCAGAAGGACATTGCTCATTATATTGCAGTAGTGGACTGAGTCTATTTTGTGCTGGTAGTTCTGATAGTCAGGACATGGCTTGGTTGTGCATACATGTGTTGGTTTCTTTTCTTGCTTGCACATTAACATAGGATAATAGCACATTGCACAGTATTGCATGCTAGTTCAATTCTTCAGCTTGAAGGGCTTATGTCTTAATTTCATTACAGTCATGATACACTTGAGAAAGAATAAACTGCCGCACAATGTTCGCAAATTCAAATTGCTTAATGTCATAATGTTATACATGGCAGGAAGAACTTACAATGTCCAAAAGGCAGAAAAAGAAGGCCCCTATGGTCGAAGAACAATCAGCAATAGAGGTCGTCACACAGACAGAATATATATATGAGGACACCCAATGTGTCTTTGGTGTTGAGCCTGAGTATAAATGGGGTGAGATATATAGACTGATTTCCTGCAAGGAAGTCCCTTACATGGGTCTCGAAGAAGAACCCATTTATGCCAACATAGAAAAATCCACTACCAGACCAGAGCTGTTCCCATGCTCTGATGTAATGAGATGGATTCTGCCCCATACAAACAACAACACAATGCTTATAGGAAATGTCGAAGGTTAGGGCTACGCTGCATTTAGCCCTGGATATGTGGCGTTGGCTTACCACCTACCAGAACCTCTGGTCTTTCTATCTAATGATTGGCTGGATAACCTCAGGATGGATTTGGTGGAGACCCTGAGGAGAATGGTCTTGCCGGGAAAGCTCTATCGACACAGAACAACCGAGGATTATGATACAACGAGTTTAAGAGCTCCTTACAGATTTATAGCTCTGATGCTAAATAGGATCTTTGGTAGAGCCAATGGCAGACTTTTCAAATTTGAGTGGATACCCCTTATATTCCATGTGGCGATAGAAGGAACAGTCTTCAACTGGGCCAGCCTAGTATCCAATAGTCTCTCTTCTTGCATAGTTGCAGCCTTGGGAGGAGGAGAAGCACGTAAAAAATATGAATTCTATATGAGTTCAATTTTGATAGACTGCATACTATGCAACCAGCCTTTCTTTCCCCGGGATCAAGTGTGTCTGGGATAGGGAAAGAATGCCTGTATATGCAGCTTACAAACCGCTGTGGGCTCATCAGTACCACAGTTATTACAGTGAGGTCTGTGAGCATTTCATTATGCCGCTAGACACGCTTATTTTCCGGAAGGAATGTAATTGCATGTCGAAAGATGCTATGCAGGTGATAGAGGAACATGGAGATTACTTCTTGACAGACAATGGTATGTATCTTAGAATGTATGGAGGGTTGAAGACACCTTATCTACTTCCAAAGTATGCAATGGATTATATAATCCATAAAGAGGCAGTCAGGCAGGTGTTCATTGACGGAATTGGTAATTTCTTGTTCCAGCACAAGAAGACTGCATATCCCCCTTTACCATTCAAGCTGGGTAGCTGTAAATTCACCAATGTGAAACAAGCTGCCAAATTCATAGAGGAACTAGGGAAGTTCCATTTTGGGGAAATGCCTTTCCGGAGAAATGACACTCATGGTAAAGTAGCTGAGCACTGTAAGAAGCACAAGGTGTTTTTTGAGTACACCCATCATTTCGATAGTGAAGAATCTGTCTTTAGGAATGCCCCAAATATGACGACACTCAACAGAAGATTCAAACCAAAGAACCCCACCAAAGGTGGAAAAGGGGCAGAGCAGGCCAAAGCTGAACAAGCCAGAGCTGAAGAAGGAGCCAAAAGGATAAGGGAGGAAGCTCAGAGGCTGGAAAATGAGGTTGCAGAGTGGCTGCAGAAGGGAGAAGAAGAGAAAAGGAAAGCTGCCCAGGAAGCAGCTGAACTAGCAAAAGAAGCAGCCAGAGAAACAGAAGAGGCAGCTAGGCAAGCAGCCGAAGAAGCACAGAGAAAACTAAATGAAGAGCTCCAAGGGCAGGAGGCTGAAAAGATAAATTTAACACAACAGTCAGCCTCTGAAACACCAACAGGGCAGAGTCAGGAAGAGGAAAAACCTAAGGTGCAAATCCTTCAAGTACCTACTGCTAGCACTCCTGTAAAACCTATAGTCCAAATAGTGCCTTTCGTCCATAAGAAGGGGGAAGAAGTCCCTGATTTCAGTATTGTATATTATGACAGGACCACTAAAAGAATAATGAGGAGGATGGAAAAGAAGGTGGAGGCGAAAGATCTATTAGGGAAGATGGTCACAGATACATCAGTCATGCTAGGGACAGACAAAGATCCTATGCTCACGATAAGAGCTGGGGCTGCACTAATTGATGCCTCCGCTGATAACATAAACAAGGTGATGATTGAATTAGAGTCAGCTAAGAAGACCACTGCTCAGCTAAAGAACACATTGAGACAAGAAAGAGGAGAGGGTAGTAGACTTAAGAGGAAGTATGAACACGTGCTAAGGGAAATGGAATCCACAAAGGGTGAAATCCATGTCCTTCAGGTGGAGATACAAGCCAAGGGAACAACACAAGAGGCTCTAGAAAATGCGCAACAGGAAGTTCAAGATTTGAAGAATGAGAAGGAACAATTGAGGGCAAAGGTGGAGGACCTAGAGGCGCAGCAGAGTATCATCTATGAGTCCAATACTGAATACACCAAAGAACTGAAAGAGCAGCTGGCTTCTCTGACTACTGAACTGGAGACAGCAAAGGAATAGCAAGTCGATCTGCAGCCATTTAAAGAATATATCTTAGCGCAAAAGGCTAAAATGCTGCAGCTGCAGACTGCTTTGGAAGAAGAAAGATGCAAATTTCTTCAGATGGACAGCAGGATAGAGGAGATCATAGAAACTTCCTCCTATTTCGTAGATAGGTCCCAAGATGTTCTTGAGGTCTTGAACGCCAGAATGGCAAGACCAGAAAATGATACCGAGGTTCCAGGAGAACTACCAGCCAAAGATCATCAAACCCTCAGGAGAGATCACAGCCTAGTAGAGTTTGCCATCAGCACTGCTGAAGACTTTAAGAAGGCTGTCCGAAGAACACAGGTAGCATGCTCAGAATATTTTAAAAGGTCCCTTAATGCATACAACCACTGCCAGACAGAGGCTGAGATTAGGTTTGAAGAGTTCCCGGATCATGAGACCTTGGTGGACATATTGCAGAAAGGGCATCAAGATGCAGAGGCCAGGACGCAGCAGATTCAATCCATTGATGCCATAGTACTGAAGAACGAGGTGGGCCACGCAGCCATTAGTATATAGATTCTAGAAGACCAGCTTCGGTTGAGCCCAGCAAGGATCGAGGCCATCAGGAACCAAGTTGACAAGTTTGAAATTAACATCCAGTTCCTAGAGCCGTGTGCTTTTGAAGGCCTCATTGCTGAAGCAGCAGCGTGGAAAAAATTCTTTGAAAACCAAGCAGGACCCTCCTTATAGAGGACCGGTCAACTTTTTATTAATTTAATATTTTTGTAAAAATTTTGAGAAATGAAGCGTTGGGAAAGCAAAATGTTGGGAAGCCCAAAGGTCACTTTGGGCAGCCCAACCATTTTGACCTTTTCTATAAAAGTAGGAAGCGTAGAAGCAAAAAGGGCTTTTTTCCCTAGTAACACTGGATGCTATATTGTAAGAAGAACTACTTCATTTTGCAATAGAAATTATAGTTTTCCTGTTGAAAGAAGATCAGTGGGATTTCAAATGTGTTGCCATGGATAGTTGAAAGATGAACTACTTTGTTTTTCAGCATTGTGTCCATGAATCGTGAGATCGTTCTAACTTATGACCTATGTCTTGTTTAAATGATTTCTGATTTATTTTATGAAATAACCACCATGAGTAATGCATGCTTATCATGAAACAATTAGTTATCTGGTTGCGGAAATATCTTTCATTGTTAATGCTTGTAAAATTAAATGTCAGCTATCTGTAATTGCTTTTATCATGTGTGCACATCGGCATTACTCATATATATTAAATATAAGATTGGCTCCCTGGGGATAGGTAGATAGGGATAGATAGATAGTTAGGTCATAGATGCATGTGTGATTCAAATGTTGGTGAGCCTAAGACGAGAGGTAAGAACCTGCGCATCACATTGTGGCTGCTCCCTGCATTCTTCACCACCCTGCATGTTTAGTTCGAATTCTTGCATAGTATTCTTAAGTTAAAATATAAATTCCGGTGGAACGAGCCGCAACCGGTAAAGCCTTTGTTTGTGTTTGACCTACGGTAGCTGGACCGCAAAACCGGACGGATTCCCTATACCAAACAATCAATGGGATAGTTGGGAACATTGATTGGGGAGAATCCCTTACTGTTGCCGCCTACGAATTTCCAGGCCTCAACAAGTGTCAAATAGTCTTTCAGCCTACTTGGCCTCAGCCTTGGGAGGAGTGTCCCAAAAGAGGTCAGAATTTTACATGAGCTCAATACTCATTGATTGCATACTATGTAATCAACCTTTCCTCGGCCTAAGATGCATCTAGGACCGAGAAAGGATGCCTGTTTACTCCATGTACAAGCCACTGTGGGATCATAAGTACCATAGTCGCTACCGAGATGTTTGTGAACATTTTATCATGCCACTATATACTCTCATTTTCCTGAAATATTGTGACTTCATGTCTGAGGAGGCACTGCAGGTGATCGGGGAATATGCTGATTATTACCTGACTAAGGAGGGGCTCTATTTCAGAATGTTTGGAGGCTCAAGAGCACCCTCCCTACTGCACAAATATGCCACAGACTATATAGTTCATAAAGAGGTCGTTAGGCAAGTCTTCTTGGATGGCATAGGAAGCTTTTTATTTGAACACAAGAAGGCTGCATATCCTCCTTTTCCGTTCAGGTTGGGGAGTTATAAGTTTACCAGAGTGAAGAAGGCAGATTAATTTGTGGAGGAATTGGAAAAGTTTCATTTTGGTGAAATTCCCTTCCACATGAATGACTCCCACAACAATGTGGTTGAACACTGCAAAGAGAACAATGTACATTTTGAATACACTCACCATTGGGACAAGGAAGAGTCCGTCTTCCACAGTGCGTTGAACATAACAGCCCCGAGGAAAATATTGAAAAAGAAGATCTCCACCAAAGGTGGAAAGGGGCAGGATGAACAAGCAAAGGCCGATGAAGAAGCCAGGAGAAGAAACGAAGAAGCCCAAAGGTTAGCCTAAGAAGATGAAGGGTGGCTGAAGGGAGAAGAAGAAGAGAAAAGAAGAGCTACACAAGGGGCAGCCAGAAAAGTAGAAGAAGAGGCCAGAATTGAAGAAGAAGAAAGAAAAAGGAAGCTAGATGAGGAGCTTCAGAAATAGGAAGCAGAGAGGTTGAAGCTGACCTAGATAGCGACAGAACAGTCAGCCTTTGCTATAGCTGACATTCAGACCCAGGACATGGAGAACCCCAAGGTTCAGGACCTAGAAGTACCTGCTATCAGCACACCTGGATAGTCTATGGTCCCCACACTCAAACTGGTCCCCTTTGAACAGAAGATAGGGGAAGAAGTCCTTGATTTTAATACTATCTTCTATGACAAGGAAAGAAAGAGGATAGTGAAGAGAACTGAAAAGAAGGTTGAAATAGGGGGTCTATCCGGAAAGATGATAACTGATACGACCATTGTGCACGGAACAGACCGAGATCCCAAATTCACTATTAGAGCCGGGGCTGCATTAATCCACGCTTCGGAGGACAATGTAGACAAGATAATGACATATCTGGAGCAAACTAAAAAGTATTCTTCTCAACTGAAAGACACACTAAGAAAGGAAAGAGAAGAAAACAACAAGTTGAAGAGAAAATATGAAGACATGCAAAAAGAGATGAGGTCTTCAAAGGATGAACTGCAGGTTCTCCAAGCAGAAAGGAGGTCTATGGAAACTACACAAGAGTGTTTGAAGAGAGTGCAGCAAGAGTATCAAGAGTTAAGGGTGGAAAAGGAGCAGCTGCAAGGAAAGATAGAAGATTTAGAGCTGCAAAAGACCACCTTAGAGGCGAATGAGAGGCAATCTCGAGAACAAGAGACAAAGCTTCAAGAGCAGATCACCTCTATGACAACAACTTTGAAGGAAGCCACTAAACAACAGGTTGATATCCATCCTTTCAAAGATCATGTGCTGGCACAGAAGGAAAAGATGCTCCAATTGTAGATGACCATAGAAGATGAGAGATGCAAGGTTTTGCAAATAGATGGTCTATTGGAGGAGATTTTGGAGACCTCCTCGTATTTCGTTGATAGATCTCAGGACATCTTGGAAGTCCTGACAACAAGGATGGTAAGGCTAGAGGACAATGAAGAAGTTCCTGCAGAGCTTCCCTCGAAAGATCGTCAGACCCTTAAGCAGGATCATGACTTACTGGAGTTTGCTATTAATACAGCCGAGGAATTCAAAAAAGTTGTTAGAAAGACAAAAGGAGCGTGTACAGAATTTTTCAGAAGGCTCCTGATTACCTATAACCGGTGCCAAGTAGAAGCTGAGCAGAGAATGGATGTTTTTCCAGACCACAACTTGTTTGTGGAAATCTTGCAGAAAAGGTACCAAGAAGAGGAGAGCAAAATACAACATATTAAAGCTCTCGATGACCAGACCTTAAGGAATGAGGTAGATCATTTCACAGTCAGTGCACAGCTATTGGAAGATCAGCTTCGTTTGAGCGCAGCCAAAATTGAAGCTATCAAGAACCAGGCTACAAAGTTCAAGATTAATATTCATTTTTTGGAACCTTGTGAGTTTGAAGGCCTTGCCTCAGAGGCTTTAGCTTGGAAGAAATTTCTCAATGCTCAAGTAGGACCCTCCTCGTAAATATTGTTTCATTTCTTGTAACATGTTGTAATTTTGTAAGCGCTTAGCGAAAGCAAAGTCTTGGAAGGCGAAAGGTTGGGGAGCCCAAGGGTTATGCATGGGCAGCCCAACAGTCTTATTCTTCTTGTATAAATGTAAAGGACTTAGAAGAACAAAGGGCTTTTTCCCAGTAAAACAAGAAAAGAGCTATTGTAAGAAGAACTAATTGTTTTTGCAATAAAGAATTATTGTTTGCCTGTCGAAGAAAGTTTGGTGGGACATTCAAATGCTGGGCTATGGATTGATGGAAGATGAACTATTTCGTTTTTCAGCTTTTTCCATTAACTGTGAGATCGTTCTAACTCTTAGGGCCTATGTTCTTGTTTGAATGATTTCTAGTTTATTCTGTGAAATTACCACCATGAGTAATGAATGCTGTTCATAAGCAATTAGCTATCTGATTGTCTAAATAAATTTAATAGTTCATGTGTTGTGAGAAGGAATGTCATCTATCTATAATTCCTCTTTATAATGCATGCACAATATACATTACTCATTGATAAGTTACATTTCAGCTCCCCGGGGATAGATAGGTAGATAGTTAGTTTTACTTTGTTACTGTGTATGTGATTTAGATGCTTGTGAGTTCTAAGACGAGAGGTAAGAACCTGCGCATCACTTTGTGACTACTCCTTGCATCCTTATCACCTTGCATGTTAATTAGGCACGTGCATATCATACTTTAATTCAAAATACAAAAATATATACGGTGGATCGGGCTGCAACCGGTAAACCCTTTTGTTACTTGATTTACGGTAGCCGGACCACAAACCGGACGGATTCCCTACACCAAACAGTCACGGGCTAGTTGGGAACGTTGACTGGGGAGAATCCCTTGCTGTTGTTGCTTGTGAATTTCCAGGCCTCAACACCTCCTCTTACAAGGGAGTTAAGCCCGAGGCAGTGTGAGCGGTTATGACTAGGATGACCCCTGGTTGTAACTGTGTAGAACCAGAGATATTTCCAGGATTGTATTCGTATCTGGGAGCTCTTTTGAGAGTTTTAGGCTTTGCTACCCTGCCCATATGATCAATCCCTCCTGTGACTGTCCACCTAAGCATTTATTATATCGAGGTGACCTTAGATGCCTTACCTAGGTTATCGAGGGGGTATTTGTAGAGGTTATTCTGTAGGTGTCCTGGCCAGGTAGGGGTCGGACAGAACAGTCGCTATATGCGTTGAAACTGAGGGCCACTATAATTGGTTATGAGCCTCTGCTTGTTGTGTATGGGAGTCTCAAGCCTCTCCTAGGTGAGACATACCTGCTTCATTCGGGAGCTCACATATCCTACCCTTGTTTGCTTGTGATTTGGCTTTACATTTTATAGGTGTATGCTTTGTGCACGCTAGTTTTCCTAGGGTTTGCGTAATTAGATCCAGTCTTTTTTATTTTTTGAGTCATTGTGGATTCAGGCGCAGCACCCTACCGTTCTCTTTGTTTAGCAGGGCTCCTGCCTTCCACGTCTCCTCCTCCTTTGGGAGGGAGAACCAGACAGTCTGGGCGGACTACTTCTCACTTTAATTCACACACTATGGGAGATCATGAGGATGAGATTCCAGAGATGTCTTCTCCACCTCACGAGATTGGGGAGGAAGATCCTATTATCACATATGATGCTTCACATGAACAACCTTCATGATTTGGTTATGATCCCTCATTCACAGGTCAACGGTATTGGTTTCTGGGCGATGAGACTCACCATGAACCCATAAGCATTAGTCATGTTATATATGACATGTCTCATATCCCTGAACTTGATTCAGCACATCATCTTGAGTCAGAAGTTGGTCCTAACACTATGCCTGGGGGCACTCCCATCCCTTTCCATGCGGAGATATTTGGGGGCACTAGTCACATTGCACCCTCCATCCCTGTGGTGGAGGAAACTTCACATGTTCATCTTAGACCTAGAGTTAGTAATCCTATGCGGATACCAAAAATGAGATGAGTGAACATTGGGAACACCACTTACATTCCTTTACATGTCACGTCATCCTCAAACCTTATTCCTTTTTATGCATTTTTAACGACTCATCCTCCCCCTAGTTCACGTGGGCCTTTGGGCCGGAATGTTGCTACTAGCCATGTTCATTCTGCGACTGCTCGCACGGTAGTATCTCAGAGTCAAGTACCCCCTATTGTGTTGGCAGGTCATGTACCTATTTCTGGATCATCTCATGTTCCAGCTTTTGGAGTTTCCCATACCCTTAACTATGGACATTATCATGGTACATCCATATGGAGCTTCTCATGGACATTTGTATAGACCGCACTATGGACAAAACTATCAACTGTATGGGTACGGGTATCAACAACCTGCTTACTGTTGGGGCGCGGACCTTAAAGGTCCTTAATTTTGGAAACTCCACGGTTTTGGTGTGAAGCTTGTAAGCGGATTTGTGGCCCAAAATAGTCTTAGGGGTTTCGGGGTTGGGTCGAAGCCCCTCTTTTTGTAATTAACCCATGGTTTAAACTCATGGTTTTTAAGCCCATGGTTTAAGACCATAGTATTGTAATAGTGCACTTGTATAAATAGGCACTTATGTAGAAGAAGAAGAGGCTTTTTTTGTGTTATGATGTTATGATAATACGACGAAGCTAAGATCTATTTTTAGGGTTTAAGGCCAAGTCCCAGCTAAGTGCGTGGATGACCTCTACAGTTGAGTGTGCAGAGGGTTTTGTAAGAAAGGTTAAGTCCCAGCTGAGTGCGTGGACGACCTCTGCACCTGAGTGCGCAGAGGGTTTGGAAGAAAGGATCTGCAGCTAAGTGCACAGCTTTGGGTTGTTGAGCAGATCTGCAGCTGAGTGCGTGGATCAGAACTATGTCGTTTGTAAAGTGTTTAATATAAGCGCAGTTCTGTGGACGTAGCCCCTACACTGGGGGTGAACCACGTATATCTTGTGTTGTGGTGGTTCTTTTATGTTGTTTCTGTTATGTTTTTATGCATTTGATAAGTAGATGAATGATAAAGTAAGATAAACTGTTAAGTATTAACTTCGCTGTGAATTCCCAGTTAAGGGTTAAGCAAGAAACTGTACTTTGATCTAAATTGCGAAGCTATTTAAGTGAACGTTGAAGCTCTGTATTGTATGATTATTCTTTGTTAAGGCTAAAGGTATAATAATATCCCTCTTTTGCCTGCAGAAACATGATTCTGCGGCACCCCATAGCTGTTTCAGGTGAGACTGCAACCTGTTCGTAGGTTGTTTCCGAAAGGGCCAACACTGTAGGTCTCTTTGTTGGTGCGAAGATAAAAGGATAAGAACCCGGGTCTGCCCTAAGCCCAACAAATTGGTTCCGTTGCTGGTTGAACCAGTATCTGCTTTAAGAGGGATCTATGTCGTACCTCGAGGGATATGTTTTGGATGCCCTCAGTAAAAGAAATCAGTGACTGGATTGAAGATACTTATCTGAAATTTGTTGAACAATAAAATAAAGATCCTCATCGTAGCTCAGATGACTTCTTGCAAAGGTACATTTTTACTGATATTTATGAAATTTTCTTTGGTAGTATCCACATAGAATTGCACCAGTGGTTATCCAGGTTGACAGAAAGAAAGACAAACTTCAAAGAAGATCAGTCTCCTACCTAGACACCGGAAAGAATTAAGCTGTTGAAAAGTGTGAACAACGCGGTATCAAGAGCTGTTGACTTTTGGACAACGCGAACCCTTAAAGCATTTGTGATGGAGTTTGCCATCAACACACATACTTCTTTCAGTGAAGCAGAAAGACATTTTTTCAAAGGACCAAGGGGTAAGTTCCTGAATTCATTAAGTCTGAAAATTAAAATGCTTTTGGTTGAGAAATGCATATTACTTATCGAATCAGATTGCTAGATTTATTGCTACTAACCTATGTTTGGAAGAGAAAGTGACTTCGACGAGCAAAGTGGTTTACTTTGCAGCGGTAAAAGATACAAGAGAACTTTTGGATCCTATACCCTAGGCCAGAATACCGATTATACCCAAATAAGTCCAGAAGAATCTGAATCTGAAGAAACCCCTTTTGTTAGAAACCCTCCTATAACACCGTAGCAAAGACCTGTTATCCCTGAGAGCCCGTCGCAGTCCGAAAGTAACCCTAACCCTAGTAGTCCTGTCGCAGGTCAGTCTACCTCAGTAAGTTCCCCTCCCCCTGTTATCAGTCCCCCTCCTCCCCCCCCTCGATCCAATATGGCCCATGTGAATGATGATATCAAACTCCCAGTCTTTAAAGGAACTGGATCAGAGGATCCAGAGCACGGTAATGCCCTTTGGACTCAAGAATGAACTTGCTATTTTTTCTAGAATAGTAGTTTATGCTTTTAAATATTTTATTCATAAGTTTCTTGAGGTCTACTTTGAAGATTGGACTACATTTGGTCTTGTAAGAGACCATATTGAGAGTTTTCACATGATGTTGGGCCGCTGTTGCTAGTATCAAATCATGCTTAATTCCAAGAAATGTATTTTTGGCGCACCATTTGGTGTACTATTGGGTCAGGTCGTATGTCACGATGGAATTTTGGTCGACCCAACAAAAGTTGCGATTATCCTTGACTTACCACCACCTATATCAGTCACACAACTCAGATTATTGTTAGGACATATAGGCTGCTACAGGAAGTTTAGCAAAGGATATGTAGAGATAACTACACCTATGGAGAAAATGTTAAAGAAAGATGCGAAGTTTAAGTGGATGGAACCTTGTCAAGAAAGCCCGGATAAGTTAAAGAACAAGATGGCCATTGTGCCAATACTTGTGTTTCTGGACTAGAAGAAGGAGTTCCACGTTCATGTTGACGCATCGTCTGTCATGCTCAGCATCAACTTAACACAACCAGGTGAGGGTCCGCTTAACCACCCTATTGCTTTTGCTAGTAGGAAACTGTCGACAACGGAGAAAAATTACACAATGACAGAGAGGGAAGGCTTCTCCATGGTATACACACTGTAGAAGTTTCGACATTACTTGTTGGATGGACATTTCAAAATGTACACTGATCATTTGGCTTTAAAATACCTAGTAAACAAGCCAGTGTCGGGGGAGAATATCTATCGATGGATCCTCCTACTTCAAGAATTTGAATTTGAAGTCGTTGTTAATCCTGGTCAACTGAATGTTGGACTTGACCACCTATCAAGGATAGAAAGCGGTGAAGAACCAACTAGTCTAGAGGATAACTTGTCGGATGTGTAGTTGTTCCCAGTCACCATTATGGATGATCAGAATAAGAAATTTAACGCCATCATCCACTTCCTGAGAATAGAATATGCACCTGAAGGTTTCTCCACTAACCAGAAGAAACATATGGTTGTTAGAGCTGTTGATTATACATTGATTGTGGGACATCTATACAAGCTGGGTGCGGATGAGATGTTACAGCGGTGCCTCTTCAACTATGAGCGACAATGGGTAATGAGTGAAGCACATGCCATTGTCATAGGAGGACACTATGCTGGAAAGGAAACTATGCGCAAGATACTACAAGCAGGATTATGGTGGCCAACCATACATATGGACACTAATAGTTTTTTCCAGTGTTGTGATATCTGCCAGAAAATAGGAAAATCGTTGTGTCGCAATGAGAGGTTGCTTGCGCTGCAGATAACACTTCAAGCATTTGAAAAATGGGATGTTGATTTCGTTGGACCGATCAGTCCACCAGGGAAGAGGACTGGTGCACACTACATTATCACTACGACATACTACTTAACCAGATGGGATGAAGTTGTGCCTATTAAAGATTGCACCACTGCGACTACGACAAAGTTTTTATTTGAAAATGTGGTAACTAGATTTGGCTGTCCGAAAATTCTTCTTAGTGACCAAGGTACACATTTAGTTAACAAAATGATTTCTGAGCTTACTGTAGAGTTCCAAATCCAACATAAGAATACAACACCCTATCATCCTCAGGCGAATGGAACGGTTGAAGTCTTCAACAAGATTTTGGAGAATGCATTAACCAAAGTATGCAATGTGCGCCGAGATGATTGGGATCATAAATTTTTAGCTGTGCTATGGGCGTATTGCACAACTTGCAAGTAATTGACAAGACACACCATATTCATACTGGTGTATGGCTAGGAAGTTGTTGTGCCAATGGAGTACATTGTGCTGAGCCTATGAATTGTTGCGTTGACGGAAATGACCGATGGTGATGCTGTTGAGAAAAATTTCTTGCAGCTCTTTCAAATGAAAGAGGAACGCTTTGTCGCAGGATTCCATCAGACTGTCGAAAAGCAGAGGAATAAAGTGTGGAATTATTGCCATATTAAGATTAATCCATTCAAAGTCAGAGGACTTGTGTTTTTGTATGACAGAAAATTCTTCAAACATCCAGGAAAGTTAAAAATGCATTGACTAGGACCATATTTGATTGTGTACATCACTGATGCGGGCACAATAAAATTGTAGAAGCTCGATGGAACATACGTCTCAAGTATGGTAAATGGAAGTCTCTTGAAATATTACTATGATGGCCATGACATGCCTGGCTAAGATCGCGCCGCGTGAATGTATGAAAAAAAATCATGCCGCGATAGAAGCATGACAATTACTGGAAAAGGGGGAATGACAGGCTGGACGAAATTAAAGCACAAATATCTGGCAAGGATTGAGGCGGTTATGACAACGAGGCATCATTAATTTGATAAAGTATGAGGATAATGGTGACATGCTTGATGGTCCCATCAATTGCCATCACCATAACTACGATAACTTCCTGGGAAAGTACTGATCAACACTCAAGTAGATTGTTAATGACATAATGATTCGAATGGAAATCGTACGTGATCGACAAGACCTCGACCTCCTATCGAATGATGATTGCAGGATGGGATGATGCCTATAAAAATGAGCTTCATTGTCAAATATCAGTTTATTTGCACCTAGTGAAGAAGAGAGAACCAGACCTGATAGTTAACAAAGCCGAAGACTGTAGAAGAGTGAGCAGAAACAAATGATCATAGAGATTTCAAGTTCCAGTGAGCTATTAGATGTAACTATTGAATTATTGTGCCTGATTCTAGAGGAAATTGACTCACCCAACTCACAGCAGTAAGATGAAGAATATGAAACCATGGTGAGAAGCACTCCCTAGATAGTCCTCATGGCCGGTTTGGGCCCTGCACCGCCCTTTGGTTTGGCCTCAGCAGTGGCTCTAGTCTAGAATCTAGTCAGGGACACCCCAGTTGCAGGACTGACACCTTTCATCTCAGACAGATACATCCCAGGCACTTCCACACTACCCGTTAGGGTGTCGAAGCTCTCAAAGAACAAGCAGAAGGTTACTAAAGAAACACCTATGGAGGAAGAACCAGAGTCACCACTGCGCAAGGATACGAATTCCACCATTGAGGAAGAGAACTTGCTTCCACCATGTGTTCATCCAAGGAGAGCCAAGGTGCATGAGGTGAAGCTTTTGATGAAAGTGCACTTCTCATTAGTCTCGCTGCAGATCCATGAGTTAGTACCACTGTTAATGAACATAATCCCAAAGCTGGTCAAGCTTCAGTTTGAGGATTATGATACCCACCAGTAGCTGGGCTTGGAGAGAAAGAATTACATGGTCATGACAACTGCTGAGCCACCTAACCCAGTACTGGTTGTCCAAATGCAATGGAATCAAGGCGTCGATGATGCAGTTTGATGAACCTGCTACTTATGCCACACTTTAGTCACATCACATTGGCAAGTATCTATGTACAACAACTTTTGGTGTGTTTTCATGGTGGATACTTGTGGCTCGACCGCCCATATGCTGTGGATGTTGACTTGATTTCACTAATCACGGGTCTTCTGCTCCAAGGAGACGACCCCGCACCGTATCTACGGCCGAGAAGAGTCACCACCAAGATGAAGCATAATTATGAATTGCAACATGCAGTTGGGGTTTTCTCATTAACTCCATCAATGATAACATGGTACGGTTCACCGCAAATATTTTATCTTGCAAGCTGTTACGCAAGATGCGGGCTACAGAATGTACCGCCAAGGATGTTGAACTTGTAGAGCAATGCACCGCGGGAGTAAAGTTTAATTGGTCACAATTTTTGTTAAACAAATTAATAGATGATGTGGAGAAAGAACAGGTGGATGGTGTTTGTGCCAAAAATTGTTTCGAGGTTATGAAGAAACAAGCCAACACAATCTCAAAAAACTCAATAAAGTAAACTAGGTTTTAAGGTTTCTGAAATGTTTTCTTGGTTGTAAATTTGATGACAAACAGGGAATACACTCATGAGCCAAATAAGAACTAAATCATAAGCAATGAAAAGCAAAGATGCATAATATAATTACCAGAATCCAACAGAACATGATAATGAAGTTCATTCACAAAAGATAAGCACTACCATCATATAAAACATAAACCAGCAATGAATTTATCAGTCATGCAACTAAACAAGTCAAAAATGAAGCCAAAACATATACTGAAGGGTGAAAAGGATCATATATTTCATAATCTGTCATCAAATACATATGAGAGTTATGATACTTAGCTCACAAACAAGTCCAAAAGGCCTCCTGAAGTCCTCCAAAAATTGAACCCTTTTCTCTCTTTCTCATCTATCTAAATACTGTTTTTACAAAATCAGTTAGGGTCTAAACCCTAACTGCCCTCAACCAACTCATCGATGGGATCAAGTGAGATTATATTTACAAAATAAAATATTTGTTCAAAAAACATAACTAATAACTCACTAACTAAAGTGTTTCTCAAAAGACATAACAAATAATTGACTAACTACCAAACTCAAAGGTCTTTGGCAGCTTCAGCTAGTAATGCTATTCCATCCAAAGCTTGGGATTTCTTCCTGGCTCTCTTCTGCTCATCTTCCATATCATCTACCCTTCTTGTGAGTTCTTCATTCTGCTGTTGCAAGTCTCTGACAGTCTGCTTCAGATCTGTACATTTCACATCTGTGCTTCTCTTTCTCTTTAGGGCCTCCTTAGAAACTGCTATTAGCTCTTGATAATGTTCATTTATTTCTTGTAAATCCTGCCTGAGCCTTTTATTTTATAAGATCAGACCATCATTAGTCTCCTGCATGTAATCCATTTGATGTCTGTATTGCTTAATAGTTCTTTGCAGGTTCTCCCTGTCTGAATCAAAAGCCTTCCCTATTTTCGTATCTTGTACATCACTGGGCATCCATGGTATATTAAGCTTCCTGAAAATGTCTGCATCTTCTTCTAACAGATCTGTAGAAATATCAGGAATACTAGGGTTTTCCTGAGTGTCTGTTTCCTTAGGTATAGTTTCATCAATTAACAGCTGGTCTTCATCATAAGAAACTTCAGTTTCTTTTTTCTGTTGTTGTTTCAACATTTCATTTCTTAATTCAACAAATATTGCAGATAGCTTAGTCTCAGTGTGACTTGAATCTTCTACTGACTGTAATGACTTTTTTCCTTTTGCAGGATGAAGAACTGAACTTCATACAACTGTTTCTTTCTTAATCTTTGGTTTTTCATCTGAAGAATCATCGTCCAGCACAGTAACCTCTTTTGAATTTAACCTAGGGTTCAACAAGTTTTTTATACTCAGCCTTAACTTGTTTCTTGGCCTAATTTTTGGTCTCCATGTTGAAGCAAGTTCTCCCAACAACTTCAAAGTTTTCCCTCGATGTCTTACTGTGGCCAACTCTACAGCTTTTACTTTGGTCTTATTTTTCTTTGACTTCTCTGCTTTATTCTCTTGTCTGCAGCATTCTGTGTAGGTATCAACCCTAGCTTTAGTTTTGACAGTGAATTTATCTTCCTCTAACAGATATCCCTCATCCTCAGATAGGATAGTGATGGGACTCCTTTGCTGGGCCTGAATGTCTTCTTCTTTTATAGCAATCTGCTTTGTGACAACAGTCTTCTCCTTCATGATAGCTTCTGTTGTTTCCCTATCCTGCACAGGCTGATCTTCCTTTTGTGCAAACAGTGAATATTTACCTTTACTGTCAGCTGAAAACTTTTGAGGTTCATTGTCATCCTTCAAGGGCTCTGGTGCTTCTTCAAGTTTAATCTCTTTCTTGTCTTCAACTTTGATTTTCTGACCTAGTTTCCTAACTAGGGTTTTCCCCTTATCCACCTATTTTTTGGTTTGCTGCTCCTCTTGCTTGATTTGAAAATCATTCCAGAAAAGAAAATAATTCCATGTCTTCCCTTCCTTTTGTAGAGCAATACTAATGATGAGCTTAATCAAACCATGGTGGAAGATGGATTGTGAAGTATGATCCTGATGCCCCTTGACTCTACTTGACATCTTCTGTAGACTTTTGAACAAGAAGAAAGGAAGGTTCATTTTGGATTCACCAACCAAATGCTGTAAAAACCTAAAATGGTATTTGAAGACATAGGCATATCTGTCTTCATGGGTGATATAGCTTTGTAAGATTCTAATGGGTTCCACCCACTCACTTCTGAAATTTTGGATTAGTATTCCTTTGCTCCAGTCTGGAGTAATACCAGGTAAAAGGTACCTCTGGGCATTAAAAGTGAATGGCAACTTTTTGAACCACATTTCACCTTCATTTTTTATTCCTGTAGCTTCAGCAATTAGCTCCACAGACAACTTGAACCTCAGTGTATCAAAAACTATCATGTCCTGGTTATAGCTTTTGGCAAATTGATAAGAGACCTCAGTGTTGTAACCATCGATATTTTTGAAGAAATATAGCCACCCAGCATTTTGGAAAAGCTCTGCACAACCTGGGAATTGATCAATCCAGCTTAAATCAGTGGGCTCAGCCCCTATTTATTTTGCCACTTTTACCCATCTGCTTTCAATGGCTAAATTCTGCGTACTTCTAGGGCTCTGTTAATGACCTAACAGCTGCTTTTTCCTCCTCAAACCTCTAAGGTTTTGATAATCAGCTTTCCTCAATCTTCCTTGACTGTTTTCTTTTTGTTTTTCAATGCAGGATATGCTTTACCACAGGTTCAAGTGATTTAGGTCACAGAGTGCTCCACACTCTTCACTAAAATTGCTGGTGAAACTAGATATCATCCCAGCTGCTCATTTAGATACTAGACCATCTGCAGACTGTATGAAGACAACCGTGTGTTATAATGATAATGAGAGCAACCTTATGTCTTGTTCATTTTCTGTCCCAAGTTGGATTTAACAACAAAACCAGTCAGCTTTCTAGCATGCAATTGGACTAAGTCTTCAAGCACTTGATATGATCAGCTCACTTATTGTATTAGTTACAAGTAACCATTGAATCCATGAAACCTTGGTCGCCACAGACTGTACAGCTCTTCACATCATCGCATTTTCAGGCTTTGACAAGGTCATGCTCAATAAAAACTGGTATTTTTCAACTAGTCACTCACCAACACATCTAATAACCTCATAGACCGATATCTCTTCGACAGGAATGTTGTTAAAAGCATACATTAATGTTATCCTTAACTAATTTTAACAAAACAAGATTTATTGTGAAAGCCCCAATTTAACAGCCACTATTAGGCTAACGCGGAATACCTTATTCCTGTCAAGCTACAGAAGTTTAAAACCACACCTTGTGCTGTCTGATTGCCAAATTGAACTATACAAGTGTCCTCGGATCTCCAATTTACTTCCAGCTGGCAGGACGAGAAAGCCCTAAATCCTTTGTGTAACTGTGAAAACCCCAACTCTGCTCTGTAACTGTAACTTCCAGTTTTTAGGCAAATGTCATCGCTCCACTAAGTCTTCAGCTTCATATTTCATGTATGGAATAACTTCCCTCACATCAAACTCGGTCTATGCCTCTATCTGTCATGATATGCTGAGTTCTAGCTGATGATCACCACGATCTCTTCCATGACACGAACTCCACCTGTTTTCATGATGATTACTAGAGAAACACATATCAACACCCTTTAAACATGCGATTAGTCACTTAGACACAGAACTCATGTGAAGATTTAACTTAAAAAACGGTGATTTTTCTGCGTGTGATATTCTTGTAGCGTCGCTGTGTTAATTTTTCATGGTTGCGCTACAAGAATAATTTGAATTTGATTTTGGCGCTATTTTAACCATTTTTTTCCACTTTGAACTAAATTTAAGTGATAGACTATGCTCTTAGAATATATTTGTGACATTCTTAATCAATATAAGTCCTATGGATCCCTTCAAATCCTAAAGAAACACAAAATAACAAAAATCTAAAGGAAAAATTCAAAATTTCATTTAAAAACCAAAAATTTCCTAAAAGAAGTAGAAAAACAAACCTAAGAAAATGAGCAAACTTGGAATAAAAATGCCAATCAAACATAAAATTTGAAGAAACAAGTTCCTGACTTAACATCTGGCTCCAGCTACGGGATTAAGTCCTCCCTGTGAGGCTTCAAGAACCTATAGACCAATGCCTTCTGTCTGCTACCTACTTGTCTGCAAAATTTCCATTGGGTTATGGAGTCTTTATTTTGCTTCACTCACACCGGTATGTACAATGAAAAGTGAAAACCTCCTTATAGACTGTAAAAATGCTTGAGGAATCGTCCATTAACAGGACTTGACAATTCCTCACCTTCCAAAGACTGCAGGACAAAAGTGTTATTCTCCAGAATCTTAGACACTAGGAAAGGGCCAAACCAGAGGTTATCAAACTTACCATGCTTCCCTTTTTGCTCTTTCCTTGCATCCCACCTTAAAACCATATCACCAACTGAGAAAGTATTTTCTTTGATGTTCCTATCAAATCTGCTTTTGATTTTCAATCTGTATAACTGTTCCTTTTCATCCACCTTTTCCCTGCTCTGCTGCAACTCTATCATTTCATAAATTCTTCTCTGCATATCATTTGGCTCCTCCAGGGAATTCTGGAGAAACTTCATCAATGGGATTCCCAATTGAACAGGGAAAACTGCCTCTGTACCATATACTAACTAAAAGGGAGAAGTTCCAATTGCTTGTTTCACTGTTATCCTATCAGCCCATAATGCGTACTTCAGCATTGAATCCCATGATCTCTTGCTATGCTTGAGAAACTTCTTGATACTCTAAATGATGTTCTTATTTGAGGATTCAGCCAAACCATTACCCTGGGGATAGTAAGGAGTTGAATGCTTCAGTAGGATGCCATTCTTTTCACAAAATGCTACCATTGCCTTAGACTTGAAGGCCTTAGCATTATCTATCACTAATTTCTGAGGACACCCAAACCTACTCAAGATATTTTCTTCAATGAATTCCATGATTACCTTGTTTGTAGCATTCCTAGTAGGAATGGCTTCCACCCATTTGGTAAAAAATTCTGTTGCAATTAGAATCCATCGGTGTTGTCCTGAGGAAGCTGGATTTATTTCTCCAATAAAATCCAGACCCCATTGCTGAAAAGGAGAACTTATTGCAATAAGTTTCAGGGGAAATGAAAACAATTTCTATTTGCCAGCAAACTTCTGACAAGGGATACAGGATCTTACCTGCTGATAAACATCTGCAAACAAAGAGGGCCAATAATATCCAGCTCTTAAAATCCTGTATGCTATTGTTTTCCAGAACTTGTAACCTCCACAAGCACCTTCATGAGATTCATCAATTACCCCTTCAATTTCAGATTTGTCCAAGCATCTGAGTAGGATACCCCCTGGGTCCTTCCAGAACAACTGCTCTTCTACTAGACAATACTTAGTAGCTTTAAGTTTTAAGGATCTAGCAGCTTTCCTATCCAAATGCTCAGGACATTGCAAAAACAACAGAAAATAAACAATGTTTGCATACCATGCTAATGATGAATAAAAGTCCATGATCTTCTCTTTTTCCAGTATTGCTGGATCTTCTTCTCGAGCTAATTCTTCAGACATGACATGCAATCCCAGAGCTTGACAATTTGATTCAGCCAGCAGCTTGGCTAAACCTTGTCCTTTGACCATCTTGGTAGGTCTGATCTCCACATCATACTCCATGATTTTAGCAATCCACTTGCCTCTTTTCCCTTCACTATCGGGCTGTGTTAACACATCTTTTACAACAACATTAGGTACAAATGAAATAAATTTAGAATGCAGAACATAGATTCTGAAAAATTTTAAAGCCTTTACCAGAGCATAGGCCTGTTTTTCTAAGATACTGTATTTCAGTTCAGAATCCCTGAGAGTTTTACTGAAAAATGCAATAGGCTGCTCCAATCCTTCTTTATTCTTCTGCAACAGAACAACTTCTATTGTATCCTCTGATGCAAATGAGAATGTAAGAAATTCTCTAGTAAAATCTGGACTTACTAATACAGGTGCTTCAGTAAGAGCCATTTTAATCTTCTCAAATGCATTCTTTGCCTCGGTGGTCCACTTGACTTCTTGATCCTTTTTCAGCATGACTGTGATCTCTTTGATAGTTTCAGCAAAGTTTGGTATAAACCAACGCAAAAATTTGATTTTACCAATAAATTATTGGACATCCTTTTTACTCCTAGGTAAAGTTATTTTCAATATAGCTTTTACTCTTTCAGGATCAATCCTTATACCATCAGCAGACACTAAATGACCAAACAATTTACCTTCCTGTACAGCAAAGTGTGACTTCTTTGGATTTAAGGACAAGCCAAACTTTCTACATTTCAGGAAAGTTTGCTTCAAATGCTTCAAATGTTCATCATCTGACTGTGAGAAAATAGTAATATCATCCAAGTAGATTACCACAAACTTGTCCTTTTCTCCAACAAAAGCAATATCCATTGCTCTTTGAAATGTGGCTCTAGCGTTCATCAGAACAAAAGGTATCTTATCGTATATGAAGGTTCCCCAAGGACTTGTGAAAGTTGTTTTCTCCTTATCATCAGGATGCATAGAAATCTGATTGTACCCTTAGAAACCATCCACCATAGAGATCCTCTGTGCCCCAACTACTTGCTGCAATACTTGCTCAATTTTAGGCAAAGGATAATTATCCTTTAATGAAGATCTGTTTAGGTTTCTGAAGTCAACACACAACCTGATTTCTCCATTATTTTTTCTGACAGGAACCAGATTAGCCACCCATGAAGAATACCTGAGAGGCACTATGATCTTGGCATCTAACAGCTTCTTTACTTCCTTTTCAATAATAGGAAATAAGGCTGGGTTAATCCTCCTTAATTTCTGACGAAAAGGTTTGACATTTGGTTTTAAAGGAACTTTATGCTGTATGATTCCTATGTCATAAGTCCTCAATTCCTCATAAGACCAGGCAAAAACATCTACATGCTCTTTCAACAGTTTGATATACCTATTTCTTTGTTCAACTGTAAGTGATTTAGAAATTTTGACCATTTTAGGATATTCTGCAGAACCAATATTACACTCCATGACATTCTCTTCTGAAGACTGAACAACAGGCTTTGAAAGTGTATCATCCTTTGCAAATATTCTTTCCAGAGGTACCAAACCTTTTGGGATGAAGTTGCTTTTCAGTTCAATAATTTTTTGTCTAACTATCTCATCTTCAGCAATCTCATCCACCTGTCCCTCTTCTTCATCCTCCTCCCAGGGAATTTGAAAACTCATGTGTAAGCTCTAGAAACCTTTTAATCTCAATGTCATCTTTGAACACTCTCCAGTGCTTTACATTATCAGGTACATAGGGTCTGTACCTCACCTCAATGGGATACCTCAACTGAGTGGTCTTGGGGATTCTAAAGTGTGTAGCAGCCAAGGCCAATGAGTCTGCAGTCTCATTATGGTCTCTTGGAATATAGGTAATATTAAAATCCACAAAATAATTTTCAAGCATGTCCCATACCTCATTTCGATAGAGTTTGAGCAAACCTTGCTTCACTTGATAGTTGCTCTTCACCTATTGAACAACCAATTCGGAGTCGCCAAATGCAGCAATCTGCTGAATGCCCAAATCTTTAGCAGCTTTTAATCCCAATAGAAAAGCTTCATACTCAGCAGTATTGTTTGTAGTAGTAAACTCCAATTTATACATCAGCTTTACTGTTTCACCTCCAGGGGATATGAGAAGAAATCCAGGTCCAACACCCTCTTTGCAAGAAGATCCATCGAAGTATAATTGCCACAGTTCATCTGCTTCTTCTCTGCTACATTTTACTGGCTGTTCTTTCTCAACTTGTAACAAGACAGCAGTACTGTCTTCCTCACTGAAATGTAACATGCAAGTACCAAGGTCTTTATCAACAACATACAGTGGGTGGTTGGTTGGATTCTTATCATCCGTCACAATATATGCAAACTGAAGCTCTCTGTACAACCTTCTATTTTCTCCTCCAAACAGAGGAATAGCAGCATATGAAAGATCCATCTGTAAGGTCCCACCAACCTTCTTTTCCCAAGACCTAGAAAGAAGTAACCCAAACTTCGGTGTAATATCAGCTACCACAACATCCATGATCACACTTTTCATGGGTAACTGAGCCAGGATGACGACCATGTCCTTTATTACACCTAAACACTTCACTGCTTAGGAATCGAATGCATATAGATCATGATAAGGTTTAGTAAAACTCAGACCCAAAGCCTCCATAACAGCCTTTGGCATCAAATTGTGTGAGGCTCCCGAATCTAACAAACAATTGTGTATCATGTGTTCATGGACTGTCAGAGTGACATAGAATGGAGGTGAAGCACTTGCTTCATTTTCAGTCTTTTCGGCCAGGGCCGATCCAATGAAAATCCTGGGGTTTTCTTCTTGTAAATTTACTATGTCTGAAACAGGCTGATTACTTGCTGAGAGTCATTACCTTTGAGACTGTTTCTTTATATGAAGGATTTTTTATTAAATCAGTTAAAGGTATAGGAATCTTAGGTGAAGCGCTTGCCTCATTTTTAGTCTTTTCGGCCAGGGCTGATCCAATGAAAATCCTGGGGTTTTCTTCTTGTAAATTTACTGTGTTTGAAATAGGCTGATTACTTGCTGAGAGTCATTACCTTTGAGACTGTTTCTTTATATGAAGGATTTTTTATTAAATCAGTTAAAGGTACAGGAATCTTTAACTTTCCTAATTCACTCTCCAAACTGAAATTCTGAACACTTTTATTTACCTCTTCAACCTCTGTAGTCTTCTTTGGTTTTTCTGAAACTTGCTTTTTCTCTGTCATAAGATCAGATGCTTGTTTAGTAGGGACAACTGCTTTCTTTTTCGGGGCTTGTACCACCTGTTTTGGACCTAATCTCAAATTCACAGTCTTCTTAAGCTAATTCTGACAGACATCAGCAGTTACAGCAGTCTTTTCCAGCTCTGAATCATCCTCTGTTTCGAACATGTTAGCATCATAATATTCTGCATTTAGAAATTCTTCCTCAGTGACGAAACCTCCAGACAATCCTTCTCCAAAATAATTCATATCTTGGTCAGTCTCTTCGAAGAGCAACTCTTCATCAACTTCTTCCTCATCAACCACATTGTTCTGAAGAGGTGGTGGCACTCTTTGGTCCTCATTTTCTCTTCTTTCTCGCTGAATATCATTATTCCTACGTTCTCTAGGCATGAAACGGGGAGCAAATTTCCTTCTAAACTGATTTTGATTATTAGGATTTCGTTCACCTTCTGGAGCAGGCTTGCTGGAATTTTTATCAAGCTCTAATTTGTTCAGTTTTGTAGTTAGAATCTTCACCAACTTAGCCATTTCATCAATTTTCCCTTCAGCAGAAAGTGAAGATGAACCTCCTGGAGCTGCTTCCTTCTTTCCTTTCCTGTCATACAACTGCTGAGATGTTTCCTTCTTTAGTCTATTGGAAGCCAATATGTTTGATTCTACTTCCAGAGCTGCATCCTGCATATTCAACAAAGAAATAGGTCTCCTTTCTCTCAGTAATAAAGAGAATTCATGATCGAAAGCATTTGCATATGTCAGTTTAGCTGTTGTTTCTGTAGGCTTTATCTCAGCAGGAATTCTACTATACATCTTGTTGAACCTCTTTGAAAAATCTGCAACAGTCTCATCCTTTTTCCTCCTAAGAGCTCCAAACTCAGTTATGTAGTATGTATGGTATTTAGTGTCTCCCCATTGTCTCATGAAGAGATCACGCAGTTCTTCAATGATAGTGATGGAGTTAGCAGGAAACTCTTTGAACCACTTCCTTACATCTCCATCAAGGCTCTGAACAAACATTCTCATCCACACATCCTTAGCCTCGATGTTTTGGTTATCAACATAACTAAGGAAAGCTTCCCAATGTTCTTCAGCTATGGTTTCCCCCTGTCCATTGAACCTAGGAAGATATTTTTGATAGTCACCTGCAGGCAGTGCATGTAAAGGCTGAGGCAAGACCAATGGTGCATATCTAGCTGCAACCATCAGGTCCATCACGTCTATGGGCTGATTTTGGGTTGCCATTTTTGGACTGACTGATTTTGATGACGAATAAGTTTGGCTAGAACTTGGCTGAAAGGGGTTTTTTCCTACTTTCAATTGAAAAAGAGGTATTTTACCAAGAGAGGCAGTTTTAGCTTTTATGAAGGATTGAGGATTTGTAAAAATTTGGAAACTACTGTCAGGAATTGTTGGTTTTACCCAAGGTGAAGTTTCTTCTTCTTTCTTTGACACAGATGAAGCTAATGAACCATCCAACTGTTCAGGGTCAGATAGGGAGGGTAATGACTGAGATCTTCTAATCTTTCTTGATATCCTCAATATCTGTTCAGGATCTGTAACACCCAATTTCAATGGTGAAGTAGGTCTGTTCCTAGTTCCCACTCCTCTAGAAGCCACTGTGACAAATCTGGTGAAAAATAGCCTTAACATGTGCTGGTTTAAGTTCACCTCTTAAAACCAGTAAAACTGATAAGTATCCCAGGGAAAATATGTCTTCACTTCGTTCCTCGGCAATGGCGCCAAAGATGTTTGTGCCAGAAATTGTTTCCAGGCTATGAAGAAACAAGCCAACACAATCTAAAAAAACTCAATAAAGTAAACTAGGTTTTAAGGTTTTTGAAATGTTTTCTTGGTTGTAAATTTGGTGACAAATAGGGAATACACTCATGAGCCAAATAAGAACTGAATCATAAGCAAGGAAAGGCAAAGATGCATCATATAATTACCAGAATCCAACAGAACATGATAATGAAGTTCATTCACAAAAGATAAGCACTACCAGCATATAAAACATAAATCAACAATGAATTTATCAGTCATGCAACTAAACAAGTCAAAAATGAAGAAAAAACATATACTGAAGGGTGAAAAGGATCATATATTTCATAATCTGTCATCAAATACATATGAGAGTTATGATACTTAGCTCACAAACAAGTCCAAAAGACCTCCTGAAGTCCTCCAAAAATCGAACCCTTTTCTCTCTTTCTCATCTATCTAAATACTATTTTTACAAAATCAGTTAGGGTCTAAACCCTAACTGCCCTCAACCAACTCATCGATGGGATCAAGTGAGATTATATTTACAAAATAAAATATTTCTTCAAAAAACATAACTAATAACTCACTAACTAAAGTGTTTCTCAAAAGACATAACAAATAACTGACTAACTACCAAACTCAAAGGTCTTTGGCAGCTTCAGCTAGTAATGCTATTCCATCCAAAGCTTGGGATTTCTTCCTGGCTCTCTTCTGCTCATCTTCCATATCAGCTACCCTTCTTGTGAGTTCTTCATTCTACTATTGCAAGTCTCTGACAGTCTACTTCAGCTCTGTACATTGCACATCTATGCTTCTCTTTCTCTTTAGGGCCTCCTTAGAAACCGCTATTAGCTCTTGATAATGTTCATTTATTTCTTGTAAATCCTCCCTGAGCCTTTTATTTGCTAAGATCAGACCATCATTAGTCTCCTGCATGTAATCCATTTGATGTCTGTATTGTTTAATAGTTCTTTGCAGGTTCTCCCTGTCTAAATCAAAAGCCTTCCCTGTTTTCGTATCTTGTACATCACTGGGAATCCATGGTATATTAAGCTTCCTGAAAATGTCTGCATCTTCTTCTAACAGATCTGTAGAAATATCAGGAATACTAGGGTTTTCCTGAGTGTCTGTTTCCATAGGTATAGTTTCATCAATTAACAGCTGGTCTTCATCATAAGAAACTTTAGTTTCTTTTTTCTGTTGTTGTTTCAACAGTTCATTTCTTAATTCAAAAAATATTGCAGATAGCTTAGTCTCGGTGTGACTTGAATCTTCTATTGACTGTAATGACTTTTTTCCTTTTGCAGGATGAAGAACTAAACTTCTTACAACTGCTTCTTTCTTAATCTTTGGTTTTTCATCTGAAGAATCATCATCTAGCACAGTAACCTCTTTTGAATTTAACCTAGGGTTCAACAACTTTTTCATACCCAGCCTTAACTTGTTTCTTGGCCTGGTTTTTGGTCTCCATGTTGAAGCAAGTTCTCCCAACAACTTCAAAGTTTTCCCTCGATATCTTACTATGGCCAACTCTACAGCTTTTACTTTGGTCTTCTTTTTCTTTGACTTCTCTGCTTTATTCTCTTGTCTGCAACATTCTGTGTAGGTATCAACCCTAGCTTCAGTTTTGACAGTGAATTTATCTTCCTCTAACAGATATCCCTCATCCTCAGATAGGATAGTGATGGGAATCCTTTGCTGGGCCTGAATGTCTTCTTCTTTTATAGCAATCTGCTCTGTGACAACAGTCTTCTCCTTCATGACAGCTTCTGTTGTTGCCCTATCCTGCACAGGCTGATCTTCCTTTTGTGTAAACAGTGAATATTTACCTTTACTGTCAGCTGAAAATTTTTGAGGTTCATTGTCATCCTTCAAGGGCTCTAGTGCTTCTTCAAGTTTAATCTCTTTCTTGTCTTCAACTTTGATTTTCTGACCTAGTTTCCTAACTAGGGTTTTCCCCTTATCCACCTGTTTTTTGGTTTGCTGCTCCTCTTGCTTGATTTGAAAACCAGTCCAGAAAAGAAAATAATTCCATGTCTTCCCTTCCTTTTGTAGAGCAATACTAATGATGAGCTTAATCAAACCATGGTGGAAGATGGATTGTGAAGTATGATCCTGATGCCCCTTGACTCTACTTGACATCTTCTGTAGAATTTTGAACAAGAAGAAAGGAAGGTTCATTTTGGATTCACCAACCAAATGCTGTAAAAACCTAAAATGGTATTTGAAGACATAGGCATATCTACCTTCACAGGTGATATAGCTTTGTAAGATTCTAATGGGTTCCACCCACTCACTTTTGAAATTTTGGATTAGTATTCCTTTGCTCCAGTCTGGAGTAATACCAGGTAAAAGGTACCTCTGGGCATTAAAAGTGAAAGGAAACTTTTTGAACCACATTTCACCTTCATTTTTTATTCCTGTAGCTTCAACAATTAGCTCCACAGTCAACTTGAACCTCAGTGTATCAAAAACTATCATGTCCTGGTTATAGCTTTTGGCAAATTGATAAGAGACCTCAGTGTTGTAACCATCGATATTTTTGAAGAAATCTAGCCACCCAGTATTTTGGAAAAGCTCTGCACAACCTGGGAATTGATCAATCCAGCTTAAATCAGTGGGATCTGCCCTATTTATTTTGCCACTTTTACCCATCCGCTTTCAATGGCTGAATTCTGTGTACTTCTAGGGCTCTGTTAATGACCTAACAACTGCTTTTTCCCCCTCAAACCTTTAAGGTTTTTATAATCAGCTTTCCTTAATATTCCTTGACTGTTTTCTTTTTGTTTTTTAATGCAGGATAAGCTTTACCACGGGCTCAAGTGATTTAGGTCACAGAGTGCTCCACACTCTTCACTAATATTGCTGGTGAAACTAGCTATCATCCCAGCTGCTCATTTAGATACTAGACCATCTCCAGACTGTATGAAGACAACCATGTGTTATAATGATAATGAGAGCAACCTTATGTCTTGTTCATTTTGTATCCCAAGTTGGATTTAACAACAAAACCAGTCAGCTTTCTAGCATGCAATCGGACTAAGTATTCAAGCACTTGATACGATCAGCTCACTTATTGTATTAGTTACAAGTAACCATTGAATCCATGAAACCTTGGTCACCACAGACTGTATAGCTCTTCACATCATCACATTTTCAGGCTTTGACAAGGTCATGCTCAATAAAAACTGCTATTTTTCAACTAGTCACTCACCAACACATCTAATAACCTCATAGACCGATATCTCTTCGACAAGAATGTTGTTAAACGCATACATTAACGTTCTCCTTAACTAATTTTAACAAAACAAGCTTTACTGTGAAAGCCCCAATTTAACAGTGACTATCAGGTTAACGCGAATTACCTTATTCCTGTCGAGCTACAGAAGTTTAAAACCACTCCTTGTGATGTCTAATTGCCAAATTGAACTATACAAGTGTCCTCGGATCTCCAATTTACTTCCAGCTGGCAGGACGAGAAATCCCTAAATCCTCTGTGTAACTTTGAAAACCCCAACTCTGCTCTATAACTGTAACTTCCGGTTTTTAGGCAAATGTCATCGCTCCACTAAGTCTTCAGCTTCGTATTTCATGTATGGAATAACTTCCCTCACATCAAAATCGGTCTATGCCTCTATCTGTCATGATATGCTGAGTTCTAGCTGATGATCACCACGATCTCTTCCATGACACGAACTCCACCTGTTTTCATGATGATTACTGGAGCAACACGTATCAACACCCTTTAAACATGCGATTAGTCACTTAGAAACAGAACTCATGCGAAGATTCAGCTTAAAAAATGGTGATTTTTCTATGCGCGATATTCTTGTAGCGCCGTTGTGTTAATTTTTCATGGTTGCGCTACAAGAATAATTTGAATTTGATTTTGGCGCTATTTTAACCATTTTTTTCCACTTTGAACTAAATTTAAGTGATAGACTATGCTCTTAGAATATATTTGTGACATTCTTAATCAATATAAGTCCTATGGATCCCTTCAAATCCTAAAGAAACACAAAATAACAAAAATCTAAAGGAAAAATTCAAAATTTCATTTAAAAACCAAAAATTTCCTAAAAGAAGTAGAAAAACAAACCTAAGCAAATGAGCAAACTTGGAATAAAAATGCCAATCAAACATAAAATTTGAAGAAACAAGTTCCTGACTTAACAGATGGTAAGGATAAATTCCACTACTCTTGGTTGCTTATTTTGTTCTCTTTCATTCTGTAGTCAGACCCACCATATTACGAGGCGCACGATATCCCCATAATTTTCCAGGGCGCAAAGTACCAGAACCTCTAGGAGAACAAGCAGGATGCGATCCGATAGAAGGACACCAATATTGAGTTCTTCCTACATGGCGAGGCATTGTGCGATGTCATAAAGAATAAATACAGGATAAGGGTAGTGACAGTGCAAAGGTATGCCATGTTTATAAACTTTTAGGTCGGGGTTCATAACATTAGTTTGGAGCTGAAGGAGGACCCGACCAAGAAAACACATCCAACAGGTATTATGATCAAGAATCCAAATGTGGACACAATTATTTAGGAATGGTTGATAGAATGGTGTGGCCCAGTTGAGGAGTAGATGGAACAAGAAGAAAACCCACTAGTTAACCAAGGTGGAAACGTCAGCACATGAGCCAATCAGGGAAATGGATAAGAAAATGATGGAGGCAATGATCATGATGATCAGTCGTAGGAAGGGGAAGGAGAATATGATGATGGTGGTGATGGGGGATCTGATCAAGGTGATGGAGAAAAAACACCTACTGATGAGGATATCCGCAACTACCAGCAAAAACAACAATAAGAGCACGAGCCACTACGCAAGAAGAGGAAAGATAGAAAAACGACTAACATGGACAAATTGAATAAGGAGGATATTTTCTTGCTAGCAGATGCTGTAGCCGAAGTATCCAAGAAAAACCTCGAAGGTCTAACTAATAATTAGGAACAAGTGGCTGGTTAAGTCATTGAGCACCTCAATCAACTCATAGAGGCCATTAATGAAGTAAAAACCATTGTCGAGGCTGAGACGTATGGCATGGACCCTGAAGACACTTTAGCTGTGCCATTTCTATTGCCGCCCCTCAAGATGGAATTTCCAGCGCAAGCACTGCAGTTAGGAACTGAAGAGCATGATGATATGCTCAATGTAATGGGGGAAATAACTCTAGATTTTTGAAAGCTCCCATTGGCCGATGTATACTCCCTTCATTATGTGGCCACAAAATAATTGCAGATCAAAGAAAATGCAGTGGCATATCAAGCAGCCAAGAAGACAAGGAAGGCCAAGGAGCGCAAGGTCCTCCTTAAGGAAAAGGACTAGGAGATCGAGGCACACGAACAAAGTCAGCTTACACTAGTAGAAGCCATCAAGAGTGCCATTGCAGAGTTCCCACCAAAATAAGGCCAAGAAGATGAGGATTCAGTTGCCAAGGTTGACCGGCTCTTGTGGATAGCGATGGAACTGAGGAAACAGGTCGAGGAGCTGAAGGCAAGAAAGATACCAAGCACACCTCCTAAGGTGCTTGAAGAATGCAGGAATATAGCATCTGAGGCTACCAAAAGGATAAGGTTAGGAGAAACAATCTACACTGAGGAAGTTGAAGCCATTTCTGCAATGTGGGAAGCACTTTTGGAAGATGAGACCGTGGAAAAGATCAAGGAAGATGCACAACAAGCGGATCTGAAAAATCACCACGGTAAAGGAAGACATGAAAAAAATGCCAATCAAAGAAAGGATCATGAAGGTTGCAAAGCAGAAGAAGATACAACAGGGAGTAAAAACTCTCCAAGACCAGGAGCAGAAAAGAAATGATGAGATAACAAAACATCAATCAAGGTAGAGCGAGTTACAAGGCTTATTCACCCTGTAGAATAGAAGTTTCAACACATCACGCAGTCATTAGAAGCAGGACCATCGAAACATGTCAGCTCAGACTGTGTAGAACAATTGGATACGCAAGTTGAGGAGGTCAGTGTGGATGTTTCCTAGGTGCAACAAATTTTGTAGGAGTTTCAGGACAAGGTTGGTCTTATGGCGTTGCCTGTGGTAGAGGCATGAGTTGTGCGGAACACTAAAATTTGTAGAGGCATAATTTTTTCTTAGTGTCTTGGGACGAGCCACATGTGAGTGTTGGGGGCCTATTGGGCCAGGAAAAGTGCAAAATGAAGAATCCGATGCGCAAGACGAAAAACGGGTGCGCGATGGAGGAAAAGAAGGTAAAGGAAGAAGCACGAGCGTAGAGTAGAGGAAGTGGCGACGAGGATCGCTGTGACAAGGAAAGACATATCTAAGTCATTGGAAGAGGTAGGTAGAAGAGTAAATGCTGGATAGGTGAAGTCAAGATAGACTGCAAAAGGATGAGCTAGTAGAAGGCTAAAGGACAGTTTTGCGGCTAATTATGACCTATACAGATAGGTTGAAAGATGTTTCTGTGGCTACTTATGGTTGTGGTTAATGTAATGCAATACTTTTGTGGCCAAGTATGGCCTAGAATTAATGTAATAGAATATATTTTGTAGCTACTTGTGTCTATAATAACTGAGCTGTACTCAATCGACACTGCACGATCTTATAAACACTATAAGTAGGAAGAACCCGCTCTGTATAAGGGTTAGCTTCATTATTGTTTGTTGTTAGTTTGAAGAGTTAGCTAGAGGAAGTTTTTAAGTCATTGTTGAATCTTAAGAGGAGTCTAGTAGAAGTAGAAGGTTGTTGAGCGATAAATCTATAGCTGAATGCGCAAACAGTAAAGTAGAAGAGTCGATCCAGGCTGTGTGCATATTAGTAGGAGTATATAGGAGAATAAACCAGAGAGCATGAGAGCAAGAATATTTGAGAAAAATACATATATTAAGAACAGTCTATAAGTCATAGACTACAAGGTGCTACCTATATTTCTCATGCTAGATGAAGAGCACCTTGGTGGATTTTCCTAGATGGATTTCCAAGTTATTTCTTGTGTCGCATGAATGAGTGTTGTTAAATATTGAGGGTTTATGTGGATGTTGACTTAATTTGTATTGTTTACAGTTGCTGTTGAATGTATGTCATGATATTACCAATTAGTAAATGAATGAGGGCACGTGAATCAGGACTAAAATCCCTAACTTGTCCAATCCCAATGCCCACTCATGTGGAGCGTGCAGCATGGGATCCTCCTCTAGTCTGGTCCTTTCCTCAAATGGCTCTGCAGTACAGTCAGTGAAGGTGAGCATATCGTGGTCCTCATACTTCATCTTGACTGTTATAGCAGATTTCACCACTCTAGGTGAATCATACTTTGTATGGCCTTCCCCTGTCCCACTGTAGACTCATTAGACCCTATGGACCACTTTTTGTCCTTTGATGTTTCCTTGATCATCCCCATAAACATATGAAAAATGATATACGCGACTTTTAAAAATATAACCGCGTACATACGTGGGTTTGACCCATATAACCGTGTACATCGGGATGTGTACATAATCCAAATCCTTTTGGAGTTTTCCTTGACATGGATCCGACTCATTTGACTCCTAGCCTTCCCTATGCCTTGAGATCGCTCGGATTTGACCTTTCATTATCCCTTTGAAAGCTATATAAGGAACCCCTTGGTACATTGAAGGCATAAGAGAGAATTAAGAGCAAAGAAACTATAGTCCATTGTTGACGGAACTTATGCTTGAGTCTGCATCCCTTTGTCCCTTGGAGCACTTTTATGTTCTTCCCAAGCTTGCATTTTGCTAGTGAGCTTGCTATTGAGAGATGAAGGATTGAAGTGGTGGAGGCCCAAGTGCGGGATTCAGTTTCTCCGGTTCGCAGACGTGCCGTCAGAGGTTGTATCTTGTAATCTCTGATTTATATTAATAGAAATATCTTTTCCTGTCCAATGATGTGTATTTGAATGAATATTTTATCCATGGGATTATGCCAAATGCTTTTACATTATTGATTATATATGATAAAATAGATCTAACACCATGATATATAGTATGCTTGTATTATTTACTTGTTGTTGAGGAAGTGTTATATCAATTCAAGCTGAAGATTGGAAAGCTCAATGGGGATCTACTTCAACCGTCCGAAATAAGGTACGAGGTCTGATCCTTTAGTGTTAGACATTTAATTTCTATTTCATATTGGAAAGGATTGATTTCTAGAGTCAAGCTGTCTATTGTGGTACCCCAAGCCATAGGAATTTCTCTCCATAACAGAATTGGCGACTCCGCTGGGGAGTTCCTAGTAGTTGTCCTTTGGGGGTTGTTTTCTCGGCATTCAATGTATTTGAATTGCTCTTTCTCTCTTGTTTCTGTGTCGGGTCTGGGGGCGTGCATGCATTGTAGAGTCTGATTGGTGTGAAGTCTGTCTCAGCCTATCTGTTTGCCTTGATTTTATGCATCTTTTCTTCCTGTACGCGGGTTTTTGACTTACATTCGCGTATACACGAGGTTTCTTTTGCGATTTCCGCGTATACATGCGGGTTTATTGCAAACAATCACGTATACCCTTGATTTTTTCTTTTTGGGGAAGATAAATGGTTGTTGGGTGAATTCTGTTAGTTGCTAAGTCTCTTTTGGCACTTCCTGAGTCTGTTTAGACCTCTGTTTCTGACTAGAAACGTTTTTTTTTAGCCTAATTTTTTTTTAGGAAAGTTATTGTCATGGCATTTTTGATTTTTTGTTTGAGATTAGTGCATTAGAGTTCTTTTACCTTAGTGCTTTGCTTGAGTGCTGTTTGGGTGTGCTTGCAGAGTCTAGGGATCATAGAATCATTCTTTTGCTTTTTGCATCTCTTTTATTTTCAAAAAATCCAAAAATATTTGCTTATCATCATGCATTGCATTTTGCACTTTGCATTGTACTTGCACTAGATCTAGATTTGATTTGGAGTACTAGTTAGGACTTCATATAGGAAAATTTGCATTTATCATTTGAAGAAGAATTGTGCATTTCACGTAGTAGCATACTCTGTTTTCATGGACACAATGCATTTGCATTGATTGTTAGGTGTGCATTTTACTTCTTGTTGCATCATAACACGATTAGTTGCACGACCATATCCTATTTTTGAGTAATAAAGCCAACTAAAATCAACGCTAAATTAAAATGTATTACACTCTTTTCTTTTCTAGGGTGCACCAACAAGCTTAGGTTTTAGGATCTTGGAATAGTTCATTGTAAGTCAATTCTCCAAGATCACTAAACTACAACATCTAGGTGTCTGTCCATGTGAGTGTGTGAAATCCTTGGTATAACCATTGTTCTCAGGATCCTCCTCTCAAATGGGAGTTAAACACGAGGCAGTGTGAGCGGTTATTGATTGGGATGACCCCTAGTCATAACTGAGTAGCACCAGAGATATTTCTAGGATTGTATTCGTATATGGGGTCTGTTTCGAGAGTTTCGGGCTTTGATACCCTGCCCATACGGTCAATCCCACCTGCGACTATCCGCCTGAGCATTGATTATATTGAGGTGACCTTAGTGGCCTTAACTAGGATATCGAGGGGGTACTTATAGAGGTTATTCTGCAGGTGTCCCGGCCAGGTTGGGGTTGGACAACACAGTCACTTTACGCATTGAAGCTGAGGGCCACAATAATTGGTTACGTACCTCCGCTTGTTGTGTATGGGAGTCTCAAGCCTCTCCTAGGTGAGACATACCTGCTTCATTCGGGAGCTCACTTATCCAGCCCTTGTTTGCCTGCATTTGGCTTTATATTTTATTAGTGATTGCTCTGTGCATGCTAGTTGGCCTAGGGTTGACGTAAATAGAGAGTCTTTGCTATTTTTTGAGTCATTGTGGATTTTAGTGCGGTTCCTCACCATTCTCGTCGGTTAGCAGGGCTTCCACCTTCTACTTCTCCTCCTCCTTTGGGAGAGAGACCTAGACAGTCCAGGTGGACTATGTCACACATTGATTCACACACCATGGGAGACCATTCAGAAGATATTCCTGAACCACCTCCTCCCATTCGTGTAGATGATGGGGAATTTACACCTACTTACGATCCTTCACCCGACTTAGCTGAGTTAGGTCCTATGATTTCTGAGATAGGAGCCTTGCACGATAGACCTACTCACTCTAGAGCTGATTCCCCTTTGATGCGTTACCGGTATGGCATGCCGGAGGATGCCGAGACTCATTTCAAACCTGCCACTACTAACTATGGTAGTTATGGTATGGCTGGTTTTCCTATGCATGATTTGACATTTCATGTCGAATCCGACTTTGATCCTAACACTATGCCTGGGGGCACTCTCATTCCTTACCATGCGAAGAGGTTTGGGAGCACTAGTCACATTGCACCTTCCATCCCAGTGGTGGAAGCTACATCTTATATCCCTCCTAAGTCTAGGGTTAGCGATCTGATTAGGATACTAGATCCGAGACGAGTGACGCTAGGCGGTAATACATATCTTATTACTTAGATTCCTTCATCCTTGGCCCCTAGTTCTTCAAATGTACATCCTCCACCTTATTCACGTGGTCCTTTGAGTCGGCACATGGCTACGAGTCAGGTCCATACTACGGTTACTAGACCGATTGTGTCTCAAGTTTACATACAGCCCGTTGCTTCGAGAGGCTATGTTCATGCTTCTAGAGGTCAGATTGCTACTTCCGCGGCATATATCCCTACTTTCGGTATGTATATTCCTACTTCCGGAGCGTATATTCCTACCTACGGAGTGTCTCATGGGGCATCGCATGCGATGACCTATGAACCTTATTATGGCATGCAGTATGGACAAGTTTCTTCACCTTATGGAGGCGGGTATTCCCAACCTGCTTATTCTCCTAATTACGACTTTGTAGCTCCTACTAGTCAAGGTCCACCTTATTATGGTGCTTCCACGCCACCCTATATGGGTCATACGGGAGGAGGCCACTATGGCCAAGGCCATGTTGTTAATCAACCCTATATGAACCAGGGAGCGGTCCATACACCTCATCATCCTAGGCTCCCTTTCCTAGCGATGCTTAATCTTCCTAACTTATCGATACTTACGAATGATCCTGTGGCTCATGACCCAGCTTGGCTGGCTGTCCCTACCAATCTTCCTTCGGACATACCTAAGTTCGAAGGCAAACCGGGAGAGGATCCGAGCGAACATGTTACTACGTTCCACCTATGGTGCTCTTCGAATTCATTACATCAGGACTCAGTCTGTCTGAGACTATTTCAATGCACCCTCATAGGGCCTGCTGCGAAATGGTATATAGAGTTACCTAGGGGCGCTTTCACTTTGTTCGATGACCTTGCGATGACTTTTCTTAATCACTTCCAGCTACCAGTGTGCTATGATGTTGGTACTGAACTCTTGTCGACATTTTGACAAGATAAAGCCACCCATATTTATGATCATATTCAAGAGTGGCGTAGACCGAAGAGATTAATTAAAGCCTTTATACTGCTGGAGTTCCTTCTTGAGTGGTTCCTCAAGTCATTATTTCCGTATATAGCGAAGGATGTTTCCACATCCGGAGTGCAGAATGTGGAACAAGCAATCTTTAGGGCGCAAGAACTGGACTTGATCTATGCTCAGTCCGGTTTGTTGTATGAGATTATTCCCAACGCTCCTCGTTCTAGTTTCGATCCCAAAGTCAAACCTGGACCCCATGCCGATGGCATTGTGGGTTGTGCAAGTGCGAAACCTACAGATTCAGTTGCAAAACAAGTTAGCCAGTTGTCACTCAACCAATCTACTTCGTGACAAGCTATGGCTTCGTCTCAACCCGCACAAATGGTGAATGTACTTTTTGTGCAATCGTCGGACCAGAAGGGTAACCAGCAGCCTAGACGGAATAGGAAAAAGGGTAAAAATAATAATCGAAAGGGTGGGAATAAGAATGAGAATGCTAACAATAATGACAAGAACGGTAAAAATGCTGAGGGGGACAAGCAAGCAAAACGTAAGGTTAAATTCCCTTGCAAGTTATGTAAGGATGTGTTGCCGCCTTTCACACACCTGGGTCACGTGGTAGAAATCTTCAAGCCACTCGGTGTGTCCTTGGGGGCAAGTCTCGAGTCAAGGCTGTCACCTTGTTCTTGACTCCTCTGTTTAGGCTCAACTCCTAACGAAGCCAAGGGGGGTAGACCCTATTAAGTTACTAAGGATGATTACTTAGTGTGGTGATGTTAAACTGAATCAGTTACTTAGGAGTTCGAATATTTTAACTATAGACAATTGAAGATGACTAGATACGAAAATAAACACACGAAAGCACAAAGCTGATAAACAATATATATATGAAGCAAAAATGACCAGTGCCTTAATAAGGGAGTCAAATCAAAGAGATCAATGTGCTTGCATGTGCTTGGAGTGAATGTTTTGCGATTGCATCTTGGTATGTTTTAAGTTAAAATTGAAGTATGAATTGATTAAATTAGGCTAAGGGGGGACTCCAGATATACCCGAGAGTACTTGGAGTATGTCCAAAAGAAAACCTTTACGGCTATCTGCAAGGAATATGTGGGCTGAAATGGAGTCTCTGGGGCTATTGTTCGTAACGCACCCGTTAGGGTGTGCCAGAGATCGACGCCCCGAGGTCACTTTTCAGTAAGTTCCCGCTTCCTTTGGGTATTTTGCCACCGTAGAGGTTCGATCAAGGTGTTGGATTTTCACCTGATGGTTTGTCAATTGGGGAGAGTGAGTCCTAATTATGCTAGTCACCCAAGTGTTTTTGATACAGCTTGACTGATCGGATGAACCGGAGCCAAGTGCAGAGCATACACACTGGAGTCTTGTAAATTTTAATAAGTTTTAACTAGGTGTTCTTGTTTAAAAGAAAACCCTCCAAGAACCTCTTTCGATCCAAGTGGATCTCAATCAGGGAATCGAGGAGGGGTAAATTTTATAGTTAATTATAAACAAAAAGTATAAGAAAGCAAAAAGATACACAATTCAGATTTCTTAATTAATCCTACCACGAATCTCTTTCCCCTTTCGGGTCAATCGGGAAATCGTGGGGTAAGTATTACGATTACTTTGAAATGTGAGATATGGAGTATGGAATTAATAATGAGATTAAGTATACTACCCTACAAATCAGATCAATTCTAGTAAAAATGGAATAAGCAAAAAACGACGAAAAGGGCACCGACGCGAACCCCCCCAGGGGGGATGGGGAAAGGGCTCGAAAGAGCCTATTCCAAAAATGATTTTATTACAGCGGTTAAAACATCAAATAACTGGACAATAAGAACTTTCTTGGTCCTTATATAGGCTGAAACCAAGTTTTTTACAATTTTGCAAAGCAATTAAGCTTTTTTTGGTGAAAAGGGAGACCCCTAGGGGGATTTGAACACTCCTAAGACCACTTCGGACAGAAGATTCCCTTTATTTCTGTTAGACCTGATAAAAGACAGTGAACAAGTTAGAATAATATATGCCCAAAGGAACTTTAAGAGTACCTTTGGATCAGCCTACTTTATCTCAAAAATAATGCGGTTAAACTAGCTAAAACGACGAAAAAGGAACCAAGGAAAGCAAGCTTTCCTTGGGATCTTGGCTTACTGTTTGTGCAGTGAATTAAAATGCACTGATATTGCAGAATATTGAATTTTTATCATGCAGAAAATGAAAATACCTTAAAAGCAAGCTATGAATTTTCACTAAATTGCTTGCGAAAATAAGGTACTTTTAGCTAGATCTTTTGAAATTGAACTTTATATGCAAAATGAAACTAAGATCTAGAATTTGGAAGGGATCTTGATAATTATATCTATGTGTGTTTTTATTGATGAGATAGATCAGAGCAACAAGAAACCTTTAAATTAACCAATTTGAGGAAAGTTTAATAATTTTTTAAAGGAGAGAAAGGGGAAGAAAGGTGCTTGTTGTTGAAGCAGATCTGCAGAGAAAACTTGGTAGTGAAGCACCGAGGGGCATGATATTAGCAATCTCTGCTAGAAATGAATGGAATAAAACATGAACCATAGATCTTCCAGTCACGGTAAACCTGTAAGCTACAACACAACTCCCGCAAACAGAACTATCAAATATGGAGATACATATGAGAAAGGGATGATACAGTATGCAAATAACCTTATTTAACATACAGGTATTAACTCATTCAAACATATGCAAAAAATAGAAAGTAAGTAATCTTACTTACAATGATCTATCCCTATGATTTCAGAAACCATTCAGGAAGACAATAATTAAGTGCAAAAAATGAAAAAATAGCAGTTTCACCTCGAATGCAGCATGACAATGACAATCCACACATGAAAGGTACTCCACAATTGAGCCTCCAAAGCTTCTCTTTATTCAACAAATGAAGATCAGTACATAGTTTACAATGGCAAGCCCTTCAGTCCATCTCTAACTAGCTTGGAAGAGGGAGCCTCAAGCAGGATATATACAATTTATAGGCCATCCAGCCTAGGGGGGGCGCAATTCCTCATGGAATCAAGTGAAATCAACTAATGGAGAGTTCATCAATGTAGAACTGAGGTTGAACTGAGCCTACTTGTCAACCAGGGGCATGATCTGGCTGATACATCAACCCATACACTGACACATCAGCCCAAAACTCATCCAGATGAGCCAAAATGTGTTGAGGAGAGAGGGAGGGAGAAATTCCCCATAAAGGATGCTCAAGATCAACTCTGGATCTGATTTGATCACCTCCTTCAGTCAAGGATTTGTCAGATCCAGTCAATCTGCTTCAGATCTGACTGATTTCAATCAAATCGGCTGAGAATCCATTGATTTATTATTTTGGATTTGCTCCATTATTCATCAATTTATTAATTAAAATAACCAATAATTGATTTTTGGGGCTTTCTGACCCGAGTGATGGAAAATCACTCAAAACTAGGAAACAGTGGGTCCATGGGTTTACATGGTGCTCTTAGCTTGAAAATGAGCACCTAAATGACTGTTGGGCACTTGGGCAGACCCGGGTTAATGCTTTACACGTCGCACCAACAAAAGACCCACTGTGTTGGCCCTTTCGGCAACAACCTGCGCGCAGGTTGCAGTCTCACCCGAAACAGCAATGGGGTGCCGCAGAATCAGGTTTCTGCATGCAGAGAGGGGTATTACTATACCTTAGCCTTTCTAACTAATCAACTTCTGATTAACTTATCATTCATTCATATATATTTCACAGCATAATAAACAAACCAAACTTGCATAACCCACTACAGGGAATTCACAGCG
>LPNX010607369.1:48479-115907 GCA_001517045.1 Pseudotsuga menziesii | reverse complement strand
AAGTACTAACAATTCTTTTCAGACATTTAAACAATCATAATATTTATCTATTTATACACAGAAACATATAAAGATATGAATGAAAAACCTGTTAAATTGCTATGGACAACAACAGCAATGGGAGGCCGTTCCTCCCTACCAAATTCCTGGAGAGCGCTCAAACAGCGACTTCTCAGGACCCCCGAGCTTGCTCTGGTCTCCCTGGATTGGAACTAGGTGCAGCAAAACAGATACAGTCTTTCAGCTCTGTATTAACTCAGAATCTTGAGACAGTTCCCACAGCTCAACTAGCTGTAATCAGCATCAAGTTCCTGCAAACAATCACTCACAATCACTTCCTTACTATCTTCCCTTTTTCCTCAAATGAAAACTCCTGAATCAAAATGATGCAAAGACTAGCAAGTTATGTCCCTAAAGGGAAAAGACTAAATCCATACTAGGAGTAGGACAAGGCCAATGACTATACAAAAGGAATTTCTCGGTCAAAACCACTAGATCATTTATATTTTAGACTTCAAGTTAACCAAGATAAAATATTGCCTACATATAATCAAATATCAACTGAGTCTCACTGCTAAAATAGGTAACAGAGCAACATCATAAGCACAAACCATAATATCGCCTGGGTCGTATACCTGCACTGGATCTAAAATCAAGTCTGAAAATCCCTGGGACAACTATTGCCGCTACACATATGCACTATATCAATCTTTGCTCTGGGTCATGAGAATGGCTAACTCAGTCATCGAATCTGGGGTCATGAGGCTCAGTCATAGCATAGAACTAGTCAATCTGGACACTATGGATTTGTTGAAAGTGAGAGATCATCAATTGTTGGCTCATCATATGTTGATCTCAAAGTAAAGGACTGGCTCAAAGAACTGCTCAGTATTGCTCAAGAACATAAATAACCCAACTACTATATATGTGACAATAGTTCCCATGACAATGGTCTTCACAGATAAGTGTTTCAATAAGGTCAAATCTTATAAAGTATATAACACTATGAAGTTAAAGCGTTTACAATAATGACAATTAAAAGGAAGAAAAAAAACCAATATGTTTTTCATTGGAATGTTTATAATAATGGTAATTAAATGGGTGGAAAAAACAATATTTTCATCATTGTGTATTTTTTTTTATTATGTGTGTTTCCATTTTTTTGGGCTTGTGTATATTTTTGAGCTTTCATTTTTTATTATTATAGATTAACTGTTTTTTGGTTTGTTTCCTTTTTTTTCTTTTATGTTGTATATTTGTGTGTGTGTGTTTTTTTTAATTCATCTTCTTAGAAAAATTAAATCTTTTTTATATCTCAATTCAAAATATATTTGATTTTAGTAGTAATATTTATTTAATATTTTATTATTTTATTTATTTAATGTTTTATTATTATATTAAAATGTAAGTGTTAATTTGTAAGTATGAAATCACACTTTTCCTNTATATATATATATATATATTATTTATTTATAATATTAAAAAAAAAATAGTTAATGTATAATTTCGTTGAAATAAATATTCTAAACCATATCATGATAAACAACTACAACTAACTCTTTAAAATATAAAAAATAAACCACGCTAACAAAACAAATTGCTCACAAACCTTATCTCTACTCATGTCAATCTTTCAAAAATGAATATGATACATTAAAAAAACCTTATACATATCCTCATACCATCTAAATTATTCATTATCTTATAAAAAAAATTGCTTTCATACCAATTAATTAATGATTTGAACTTTTCAAACTTATTCTTAGATCCCGCGTACCAGCTTTGTTACGATGTCCCATGCAAATGAAAACTATAATAAACATAACGAAGGATAGAGAAATAATTTCATTAACCGCAATTTTGGAAGCAAGAACAAGTGCTCCATCACACATTTGAATAAACTCAAATCTCTATGTGCTTGTCTTTATAACAACGTCCGCATATGCTTATCAAAGAACGACAATTATGTTGGTTGTTTGATTTTGTTTTTTTCATGTTATATTTTCGTTGAAAGCTTTGATTGTGATGGATGTGGTTTCTTTGAATTGATATTAGTGCAATGAGAGTAGTTAGTGGATTTATATTTTGAATGGAAGCGTAATTTTTATAATAATAATAATAAATTAATTTGTAAAAATAAAAAAAATTAATTTAATAATTTTTATTTTGATTTTTTAGGAGAATTGGTAACTAGGATGTGGTTGTAGCTCGCGTGACACAAGGTCTAAAGGTCCAATACCGTCTATTACAACTATACCCCTAGGTGGATCGACACGACCGACAACCATGGAGCATAGATAAGTCCAGGTGTTTTGAACTCATGGCCTCTATTGCAACATATCATCTCATTTTCAAGCGAATAGCCAGTGAAGCTACACCCCCGCAGGCTAACTTAATATTAATAAAATATAATATATTAATTTAGATTTTTGAAGTATTAATGTGTTTATGTTTTAAATTTTGTATACTTTTAAGTGATTAGTAGATTTGGGTTAAGTTGGATTTACACTCATTGCAATTACAATAATAAAACGGATTTACAACCCCAAGTAGATGTGTTACGTTTGCAATAATAATAAATTATTTGGAAACAAATTGAGTCCATACAAAAAATAAAATAAAACACCAACCATAATAAAAATAAACCAGCATTGATCCATGTCAACCTAACTCTTTAAGTAGCAATAAGTTTATGTATTGATTTTTTTATTCTTTTTTGGTGCTTATTAGATTTATGGTTATATGAATCTATGTTGGTGTGAACTTAGTTTAAGTATATTTGTTACATTAATAATAATAATAATAATGGGAGTTTGAGTTAAGCTAAGAAGATTGGGGATCTCTCGATCCTTGCGAGTAAATCCTAAGTCATCATCCCTGATTCACATGACCATGGAGTCTCTCCTGAAGGCATAGTTGGGAGGGGATTCTAAGGGTGTCCATGTGGTGGAGGACTTCCATTCTTTAGCATCCTCCCAATGCCTTGTTGTTTCAACTTCTTCTCACCCTTTGCATTTCACCAAGCTTGCTGCAATCCCCAAGGTGAAACTTTCTTCCATTGTAACTCGACTTAAAGTTATTGCCTTAGCAGAACAAGGCCTGGTGGGGCAGTTCATTGGCCCCTGGCCCTCATCCAAAGCCATGGAAATATGGATCTTGTAATACCCTGTGTGTTAAGCTCCAAACATATGTAATTTGTAATTGTTTATTATTGTGGCATGGGGTGCCGAAAAAAGGGTCTTTAATGACCTAGAGACATTATTATTATTTTGTAAATAATTAATTAATGAAAACAACTGGCACATCGAGGACCACTAAAAGAGTATGTGAGGCCTATATCCACAATGTGAGGGGAAATGGGGACATTCCTATCACTTTAGAACTTGTTTGGTTGATCTTGGTCCATATTTATGTCTTGGTGGCTTTAATAGTTGATGATCACCCAAACATTGTACATCGGCCCCAACTTTTGATTATTTTAGCCTATGTTGGTATTATTGAGCCTAATTCATGATTTAGTGGGTGCCTCCTTTGGTGATTTTGTAACTCCTTTGTGGAGGTTACACTTGGTTTTGTAACTCCCATTTGCACAAGTGTTCCCTCACTGACTATTTTTAGTCGTAACACCTAAAAAGTTGTGTAAATAATTATGTAACTCCTTGTGTAAATACTTATATAAATCCTTGTGTAACTCTTGTGTAAATCCTTGTGTAACTCTTGTGTAAATCCTTGTGTGAATCATTGTGTAACCCCCCCTTTGATATTTTTGGAAGATGCCTTGGATTGTGTGACACCTCACCACACTAATTTTGATTCATCTTCATGGATGATGCATCCACACATGAATATGAGTTTTGTGGAGTGGCATGGAGTCACTCTCCTTGAAATTTGAATTACTTAGGTTGGATTAGAGTTAACCTCTTGTGGTTGAATTAACCCCCTTAGATTGACTCAAGTTGGCTTACCTTGGTTTGGTTTGACCCCATTGAGTTAGAATTTCCTTCTTTGGTCTATAAATCCATGTTTGATATCCTTGGTTTGGGGTGGTTGTTTTTCATGGTTCTTTTAGATGGTTGTTGATTATGGTTGTTCATACCTTTGATGGTGAGAGCTTGGTAAGCTTGTGATCTTGGGAAACCAAGAATTCTCTGCTATGTGAATTAATTTTGTGCTTGAAGCATTGTGATCTTGCATGATGTTTGTGGTAAGCCCAGAAAAATATGGTGTAGTTTCTTTGTTTCCACTACTTAGCTATGTCCTAAACCTGCACAAAAATCCTAATGGTGGATGGCGATATCCTAATGGCTTAGGGGGTTCGGATTACCATTGCACCTGGTAGTGGGGTGGAAGAGGAAGTATGTGGTGACGAATATAGTTTTGGACTATCAAACTGATACTTGAGATATTCTTGAGTGCACCTCTATTGTGGATATGTAGCCTCATCTTGGGGGTGGCCTGTCAACGTGAGATATGGCTTGGCAGTGCCAAAGGCTGAGTGGAACATGGTCTGGATGATTCCAATAGCACATTGATAAGATAAGTGATTTATCGGATGTTTATTTAATTTAATTGGAGTTGATCTCATTTATTTATGGATGCACATTGAATGTTTGATGAAACGTATGAGTTATTTGTCGAAGAAATTTCTCATGAAATTCAATCTATTTATGCAAGTAAATTTTATGAAGGAATTGGAAACTAGATTTTGGGATTTTGTGCACAAATTGTTTGAGGAAATAATTATTTGGTACCTCTTCTATAGAAGTGATATTTATTCCCATGGTCATTATATAATGTGTATTTTGATGGTACAGTAACCTCAGAATGGTTTAAGACACTTCTCGTTGATGCTTCTACCTTTTATTCGAAAACTAGTTCTTCGATCAGATTGTTTGGCATAATTTAGAGACTTAAGACATGAAGTGTTTGTAAAAATTCCTGATTTTTCCTTTTATTCTTATGTCTAATATATAATATTGAATTTTTTGTGAAAATGTGAGGAGATATATTCTTGGTAGTGTTGGGGAAATTTCTACCGAAATTCTAGATCAATTTCCAATTTCTAACTCCTTCAATGGAATTGTTTTGAGTAGATTTGTGACTTTTCATATTACGTGTTTGGAAAAATGTTAGAATGAGATGTACCTCTATTGTGACTATTAAAACATGTTATTTAGAGTTATAATTCCATTTGAATGATTGTATGAGCTATGGATTAATTATTCTAGTGATTCCTATAATTACTAGTCAATTCAGATGAGTAGAATTAACATGTTTTGTGAGTTGTTTAATGGAATTTCTATGGGTGTAAATATACATCCATATAATTTTAAGTGTCCCCTGATATGTTTTACATGAGATATAATAGTCATATATTTATCTTTATTTGGCATTTGGAGAGTTAAATCGGAAACTAGGTACATTGCGGTGAAATTGGTAAATAGTTTTTGGATTCGAATCTCTGTTTTTCATAAAAGATAAATGTGAAGCCATATGATCTGTTATTGGTGCTTTAATTATGTTGTATAATTCTATTTTCAATATCTGTACCTTCACTTTTGTGTGTCTCGGAACTCGTACGATTAGTTTGATTGAATTCCTGGCAGTGTTTGTTAACTAGTTGTATTGATTGAACTTGAAATATTCTTCGTTTTATTTTGTTATATGTGCATGCTCAAATATGTGTATAATGGCTATAGGTTCACTTTTTGGTTCATTGGCATGGTTGTGTATCAATTTTGTGCAAGACTAGTTGTTAGTATTGAACGATTAGTTAACTAGTTCTTGTGGAATCATTTTCATAATTACTATGTTTAATTAATTGGAAAATGGTAATTAGACCAGATTTACATGTTATCAAGTGTTGATTAGACATTGGACTTGATAAAAAATGGTTAATATAAACAAATGAAATGATATTAAGTACTATCAATTGTGCGCTAAGTGGCGTTAAGTATCGTAATCAGAACAATAATTACTAGTTAATCATGATTAAGAGTAAATGGCATTTAGATGTGGAATTTATGTTTGACTTGGATTGGAATGGATATGTGGTGTTGCTAGAAGGTGTTAGTAATCCTTCCCATCCCTTGTATTAGATGTTAGAATATTTATTGAATTTATTTTAATTTATTGGTAATTAAAGGGACTTTGTCATGATTAAATTCTGAAAATGAAATTTAATATTTGTTTAACTAATCTATTGTGTTAAAATTATCTAATTAGCCTTACAGATCTAATTATATGTCCCTCATTCCCCTTGATGTCCTCATGGACATTAAATAACTCTATGAATTGGAGTCCTCTCATAAAATGAGATTTGCAACAAAACTTTTGTGGAAGAGGAATTTTTATATTTCTCTTTGAAAGAAAGGAATATTGAGACCTTGCCTTTAGAATTGAACCATATTTCATGGGTGCGAGAGGGATGTATTTGAATAAATGGAACCTTCCCTTTGATATGGAGAAATTCATTCCATCTATTGTGTTAGTATGGGTAAGGGCTCCACATCTTCCTTTACACTACTAGTGAGATTGAGATTTGGTTGCAATAAGGAACTCTTTAGGCAAACACATTGGCAAATCACAACTGAAAGATCCAATGTTACTTGTGCCAAAATATGCATAGAAGTGGACTTCGAAAAGGGTCTTCTGAATTCAATAAAACTATACATGGATGGTTGGGAACATGTACAAAATTTTGACTATGAGAACTCCCTTTCAAATGCAAAAGTTTCCATGAAAAGGGCCATTTTGCCAAGAACAACAGCAAAGTTCCTCCTCACCAATCAATTTAAGTGAAGGAGGGAGAATGGAAAGATGTAAAAAATGGGGACAAATTTTGGAAATTCTAGTGCTCACCTCTCCACCTATTTAATGCCTTCTTATAATCGATTTCAAGCTCTTTCTCAACTAGATTATGAAGATCGTGTCGTGGAATATACCCAAGATCAAATCTCCATCCAAAAATCTCCACTAGGAACACTAGGAAATAATCTTAGAACCCATTGTCAACTAATTATTGAATAAATAGGGCTCAAAGATTCTCATTCACAAGATCTTCCTTTGGTTCCTTTTCAATAAGTGAATACATCTCAATCAAAGATTCCAACTACTTCTATTGGTATCTTTACTAGGATGGAAACGAAGTAGTGAAAGGAATATAAAATGGAAAAACCTAAGGAAACATTGATCAATGAAAAACAAGGGAGGAAATAAACTAAGGAGAAGAGCGAAGAGAAATCCTCTAAGGAAAAGGTTATGGGATTGAAAAAAACTATTGGTGGATCCTTTAAGAAAATAACTCCAAATAGTCCAAGCAAAAGGGAAGTAGAATATGAAAAGGATATAGGATCATTTCCTTTGAGTGAATAATGAAATTGGTATCTTGGAGTTGTAGAGGATTGGGAACCATAAGTAAAGTAGAAGCAACGAAAAAACCTAGTCAAAGGAGAAATATCTTCCACCTTGATAATCTAGGAGTCCAAAATGGAAGTTGAGGAAGTTTTAAATACAATATTAAAGGTTAGGAAACAAAGTGAAGGAGTAGCAATCAGTTCCCATTGATCCTCAAGAGGGATCACATCCTTCTAGGATACTAGAATCTACAATAAAATAGAAAAGGTGGAAATATAACTTTGGATAGAGATTGGTCTGGATAATATTAAAAGAAAGGATCTCATTGGAATATGAAATGTATACGCCCTAGTCAAATATGGAGAGAAATTTTTTTCTAGAGATTGCTTTACACATTTTGGGACAATGATCTTATACGCAAGAGGAGTATTATTGTTAGGGATTTTGAAACACCACGATTTTTAAGGAGAAAAGAGGAGGAAGTCTGATAATAAATCCATTTGGAGAATATTTAGAATATGTATTCTTAGACTGGGACCTAATACACATCCTTCCCATGAAAGGTTCATATACATGGTCTAATCACATGTATGGTCTAGCAAACATCTCTTATAGATTAGACATGTAATTGGTTCATAGTTTCTTCCTCCTAGATTGAATTTATTTTGAGTCCAAAATTCTTCCTCATGTGGCTTGAAATCACAAAGCAATTAGTCTAATTTCTCGGGAGGAGCCAAACATGGGTGATACAATACCCTTATGTTTTAACCCTCTATAGTTGCATGCCAAGAATATATAGATATGATTTAGGAAATTTGGAATAATTCTATTTAGGGGTCATTCGCCTTTGTGTGAGAAACAAAGTTGAGAGTTATTGAAAGAAAAATAAAATTTTTGGCTAAAACAAAATATAATTGACCTTCAAGCATAAGAAAGGAATCACATTTTGAGTTGGAGAACTTAAAAGAAAAAAATGGAAAATCAACCAATCATAAAAGAGATGCTAAAATAAGAGAAAAAGTTAAGTAAAAAAATACACCAGTTGTTTAGGAAGGAAGAGGAGATGTGGTGCTTAAAGTGTCATGGTTTGTGGCTTATAGACAGGGATATTGCATATTTTTACAAGCAGGTGGGAGGCATAATTCAATAGAATGTAATAAAGGAAATACAAAATTCAAAGGGAAGGTAGATAATTGATTTTAATGCAATCATGAAATAATATTATATACATTTTAGAGAGCTATACATAGAAAAGGAAAATTCTAGAAATAAAGCTAAAGAGACTTTGTTTGATAATATTCCCAAATTAGTTAGCGAGGAAGATAATAATATTCTTGAAAGGAAAATATAAGAGAGGGAAATAGTGGATTCCATATGGAGTTTGGAGCCCAACAAGACCTCAAGACTGGTTCGATTGGAAATCCCCTTCTTTAAGACATTTTGGTAGATTATCAAAATATAATTTTGAAACAAATCTCAACTAGACTAGAGGGGAAGATAAAATTGGAGAATCTACAAATTGTTCTTTTATAAACTTGGTCCCTAAAGGATCGAGGTCCACCTCTCTTTCTTAGTTTTGTCCCATCTCTTTATGTAATGCAACCTATAAGATTGTCACTAAAATTATGGCTTCCAAGGTTAAAAAAATCCTCTCACAACGCATCTCATAAATCTAGTTCGACTTAATAAGAAAAGTACAAATCATGGATAATATCATTCTTGTTTAAGAAAATATTCATTCTGGATTTAGAAAAGGGGATAAAGGTATGATAGTAAAAACTGACCTTGCTAATAATTTTTATTTTATTAGAATTTTAATTTTCTTTGTAATGGAAAAAATGGTTTCTCTAAAAAAATATTAGATGGGTTAGAGCATGCATAGGGTGAACATTGATTTCCCCCCTTCTAAATGGTACGACAACTCCTTAATTTCAGAGCTCCATAGGTATTCAACCAAGATGCCATCCTCTCTCCCCCTTCCTTTATATTATTGTGGCAGTGTCTCTCAACATAACATTAGACCATGAAAGGGAAGAGGGAAGGCTTGGAATTATTCTATTAGCTCATGGGGTGAAGGCGATTAATCACATCCAATTTGCAGATGGTACACTTTTACTTGGAGGATTCTATATTGTAAATGTTGTGAGATTCAAACATGTTCTAGACTCTTTTACTGAAGCCTCAAGGAATTTGGTAAACTTGAATAAGAGTAAAAAATACAACTAGAATATATCCCCAATGTTGTTGTAGAGTTTATATTGAATCCTTGGATTTAGTGGTTCGTCCTTGTGGTCCTCCTTTAAATATATGAGTGCTCCTATTTCTACAAGCTTCCAAAATATGCAGATTGGATACAAATTATTTAGAAAAGAAAAATAAAAATGCAAGGATGAGGGGGAAAGTGGTTTAACCCAACAGGAAATATTATCCTTATTAATTCATTATTATGTTGTTTCCCTCTTTTTCACTATTCTTCTCTTCTAGCACCAATTAGTAGAATGAGTACTATTGCTAAGGAAATTCACATATTCTTGTGGCAAGGAGGGAAACTGAACCCAAACAAAGGTTTAATTTTATTAAATGGGAGACAATTCGAGCTCTCGTTGCTCATGGAGGAGTTAGTATCAAAGATCCATGCTTGATGAATTTGGCATTAGGGGAAAAATTGGTCTAGAGGCTAATCACAAGTAACAAGGAATGGTATAAATATCTGATTAAGAAGAAATATTTGTAGGGGAGTAGGATTATATGCATCAATAGTGAAAAATAGGAAGGAAGAGGTAATACTATATGGAATATATGTAAAGTAGTAAGCCCTCTAATCCAAGATAACATTTATTGGATTCTTGTAGATGGTTCAGTCACTGACAAGTGGAAAGACAACATATTGGGTCGTGCTCCCTTAGTCACCAAATTGGGCCTGGGAAAACTCAAAATGTGAATGACTTCTAGAGGAATCCAAACCCTACATGAAATGTTAGAATGGGATTGATTCGGTCAATGGAAAAAATGGATAAAAATTCCTATGCTTGAGCATATTCAATTTTCATATTATGCTCTATTTTTAGTATAGGGTGTTGCTATTCTTAGCATTAATTATAAGGACAATGGAGGATAAGGAAAGAAAGTTTATTTCTTAGTCAAAGACAATTATTAAGTTCTCTTGCATAGAATACCATTACCTCCTCATTATAAATTATGGAAACATATTTGGCATCTTGATTGCATCCCCAAAATTAACGTTTTGTGTTGGGTCTTAGCCCATGGAAATTTTCTTACAGTAGAAAATATTCAAAAAATAAATATGCATGCCTTGATGTATTAAATGCATGAAAGAGGAGGAAACAATGAATTACTTATTATTGGAGTGTTATTATGGAACTCAAGTTTGGGAAGAAGTGATGGCATAACTATGAGATAAATTTGTGCTTCCTTCTCAATGGTTTGACCTCTTTTACTCTTGGAATCAATACTTCCTAGGTTCCCCTCAAAAGAAGCATGGTTTGAGAAAAGTTTGGATATCATTGCCCATATTTATCTGCTAGAAAATATGGATAATTATAAATAAGGCTATCTTTAGTTTTGTTTTATCCCCTCCCACGATAAATTCTATAAAGGATAGAGCACTAATGTTTGAAACTCTTAAAATGTGAGGCATTCAAGAGATTAATTTAGAAAAACTCACAACACATTAAAATAATTGGTCATAGAATTATTGGGTGGGATCCTCCCTTAGTCCAAACTTATCTTATTCATACCACATTCTCCATCAAGATGGAAAATAGATATTTATGAATTAGAATTTCAATCCTAGATCAACTCTCATAATACATACAAGTTGTTTTTTAATGGATCATCAAAGGGTAATCCATGGGTGGTAGGTATGTGGGGGTTTTAATTCATCCTAGAGGAAGTATAAATGCACTTATTTATGGAGAATTAGCATCACAAAAATAACTTGGTGGAATACTATGCCCTCCTCCAAGGCATCATTCTTTTTCCTTAGTATGAAGTAAAGAAAGTAATGATCCTTGAGAATTCCATTGTCATTGTAAATCAATTCTGAAACAAGGGCATTAAGGAAGGAACTCTCCTTAGTATAATTATACAAAGAATTATATGGAATATGGGTCAACTTTTCTAGGTTCATCTCTTCCATGCACATGGGATTCACCTTGTTGAGCAATATCTTATCATGTTCATTCATAAAGGTGGGTTTTTAATTGTGAAAAATAAGGTTAATATATTGTAGGTATTGCGCGGCAGGGAATAGGGTATGGGGGGTTCATAGGTATCCCCATCTTAAACATTAAACCCCTAATTAAATACTATCACTAAAAACTATATAGCTATGCTAGAATTCTACTAGTTGTTTCAAAGTCCCATTATTATAGTCTTCCATTATTCTTATCAAATTGATAAACATTTATTAAAAGACGACATAAATAACCAGGACTAATAAGCCTTAATAGATCCAAAAGAAACCAAGCTATGATCTTGAAATTCTTGAAAGTGTAAGATGCCTTCATTCTTTCCTAGAGCTCTTTTACATAGAGTATATGCCAAGTTGATAGATATGAGAGAAACATAAATAATTGAATTTTGATTTTAGATCCATTATCCTTCATTTCCAACACTTTAAGACAACCATATGTAGCTGTTATTTTGTCATTATACACTGTGTTGCATTTAAAGTCGACAAAAATACAAATCAATAGATTTCCATTTATGTTGAATTTAATTACAACATAGTGTATAATTTATAAGCAACCTCCTTTTTATACAATTTAAATACCCATTCTATTTTTTTTTAAATCAATCATAATTAAAAAAAAACTCAATAAGAATAACAAAATCCTACAATAAAATAAATAAGCATAAATCTATCGTAATTTTTAAAGTATTGATAGATTTGTAATTATGTTTACTTTAAATACACCATAGTGTATAGTTTATAAGTTATTGTGACCATGCTTTCAACAACCGAGTATGAGAGAGACGTGTAATTACATGCTCAACATGGAGCTGACACATGGCACTTAAATAAAATAATATAATATTAAGTAAATATTTTTTTACAATGTCAGTCGTGATGTTTAAAACCAAAGAGATACATATTCCAATTGGTTAAATCTAAAAAAATTAATGAAACTTGAAGATCTCTTGCTATGGTACCAATATAATATAAATCCATCTTCAATTCCTTGAGGTGTAAACCTTTTCAAGATTTCAACCTTTGAGGAAAAGTTTACAATTCAATGGATTTTATCCCTCTTTGCACTTGGTAGATCCAAAGTTAAGATGGATTTGTGTTGGTGATAAAAAAAATTCACTTGCATTACTCTTCTCAACTTAAATCGACATAACCTTTATTTATTCGATAAATCATAGGACAAAACAAAACCCTCCTTTGAATTAAATGGATTGGTTTGATACAAATGTTTATGTGGAGTTCAATAGTATTGTTCCTCAATATTATAATTTGACTATTTGTTGTATGAGGCTTACTAATAAAACATCTTTAGCTAGTTCATTTCTCTTCGTTTTGAGAGTCTACAATGAAAACACTTACAAGAGACTAGGGTTCCTACCCTAGCTTCCTCATCCACCCATCTTATTGCTTTCATTTATCTACTAGTTCGTTCCTGCGATTTCGAGTTCCCGAGGCAGGATTTAAACAGTGCAGTATTTTTACTATGGCGGCGTGTTCCAGTGGTGGTGGAGTTTTTCTTTCCCTCTTCGCTAGTAGCGGCAGTGATTTTTTTCAAAGGTAGTGTGCACCGATGGTAGAGGCAGGTTCCTATGGTGGTGTGGAAATGACAACGTTGATTTCCGGTTCCTTTGTTCGGTGTTGCAGCGACGGGAGAGAACATTTGGTGTTGGTATTTACCTTCCAGAGGCGGCAATGACTTCCTCACTGGCACGAATCTTGGTGGTTTTCTTTAGGAAGGTGGTGGGTTTTTAGTTGAAGGATGAGGGGAAGGGTTACAAAGGCTGGTTTTTTTAGAGCTCACATGTTGTTATGGGGTCCACTCTTACTCTGTTTTGAGGGTCTCTGAGCTTGAGTTCTTACTGCTATATAGCATATTATGTAATGTGCTCTATGCACTTGTATAAAGCCTTATAATAGGGCATTTTTTTTTGGTGGATAGAGGGTTTTAGTATCATCTCATTGCTTTGGTAATTTTCTAGATAGGTTTTTAGTGGTTTTCCTAGAGCCTGATACAATTTCAATAATGTGGACTCTCCTGTATGAAGGCCTTCCAAGGCTATGCACAATGTGGTTTATTATAATAAAATTGACTGCATTTTTTTCCAAGGAAAAAAATATAGTGAAGCTAGGCATTAAATAATACCTAAAGCATTTCAATACAAAAGAATATATAACATTACGGATTTTTTTTCCAAAAGAAAAAAAAAGGTTATAACTTGTTATTGAAGGGGCGTCATTGCTATGTAACATCAAAAGGAAAAACATGTTTTTTCCAAAAAAAAGTCCTACTTAGATCACCTCTATCATTTAAATACAAAAAGGTTATAACTTGTTATTGAAGGGGCGTCATTGCTATGTAACATCAAAAGGAAAAACATGTTTTTTCCAAAAAAAAGTCCTACTTAGATCACCTCTATCGTCTAAATACCAATACGCATCTTGGCTGATAAATATACAAGGATAAACAAGTTGTAGACAATTGTTATGCCTTCATTGTGCCTTCAACTATCTTAACAAAGACCCAAAATTCTTCATAAAATAATATTCCTTTAGGTGCCCCCACTACTCTTTTTGATAGAGAATCTTCCAAAGAATTTTACTCCCTATAGATGTGGGTAAAAGATAATGAAGAAAAGGAAAGATGAAGCTGATTTATCTTGTTACACCACTTCTCCAAGATGGCAACCTAGACAGATGCATCACCTTTGGCCCAATCTACAACTATTTTAGAGTCACCATAAAATAGTGCTAAAATACCTTTGGAATATGCAAAAATAAGTAGTCCCCAGAGAGCCAATAACTCTTCTCTTGTGTTGCCTCATGTACCACATCCAAGCTATAACAAAAAAATGTTTTATGTGAGACAATCTCATCATCATTTCACCTCCACATAAACTAGAGGGAGAAACACCATAAAAAAATCCAATAGTAAAATCAATTAAAAAGACAAGATCCTTGTATAATCTTGGTTTTTTATGAATTTAACTCCTGTGGAAGTCTTAATATAAACATAAAATCTTGTAGCTAACTAGATAAGAGTGATGTTGCACATATTCAAAGATACAACTATTTCTAGCTTTTCAGATTCCCCAACACATAAAGGGAGGAAGTTCTTTGTACTGAGGGAGGTTATTAGTCTAGAATTTCATATTTTCATTTAATGATGATTGATCCCAGTGCCTAGAAATGTGCAGACCTGCAAGCACCTCACTCCAAACAAATCTAGTAAAGTGGCAATTCACAAATTTTTGATAAACAGATTCAGAATCATTCTTGCAAATTATATAGATGTTAGGACCCTCAAAACCTCTTTTTTGCTACCATTTCTCATCAATATCACAAGACACTGAAGAAATAATCTCATAGGCTAACTTTGCATGAATTTTACCATTAGATTCGTTCCAAGCCCAAACCAAACTATTATCCTCTCGAGTTAATATAATGCCAAGATGATTTAAACCTAAAATAGTTCCATTCTAGAACATTAAAACCTATTAGTCCTAGATCACTTACAGATAGCTAGTATGAAGACGATCCATCTCTTATATTTTGAACATGGGCTAACTACAAAAATAAGGGCTTCTAGCCATTTATACATTTCCTCCCGCCAATAAAATAAGATTAATGCTATAGTTTTTTTATAAAATATTTAATATATAAATACTTTAATTTTTTTTAAATATATATTTAAAAACAAATCTATATAATTTATTAACTTTTTTTAACATAAGAAAAATCTATATAATTTATTATTATTAAAAAATATTTCTAATCATGTTAAAAAGCAATAAATTTAATTTCAACGTTTATTTAAAAACGAGTATATATTTAATTTATTAAATTAAAATAATTTGAAAAAACTAAAACAATTATTTCCAAATTATTTAATTATATCAAAGAACAAAATTTTGGATGAAAAGGATCTTCATAATCTTTATGGTCATATATTATATTAAATTGATTTCAATTTCATAATATCACAACTATGAGATCTTTGGGAACATTGTTCAGATGAGTTGTTACTTCTTTTTTTTCTCAGAAAGAAAAAAGCCTGTCCTTGATATTCATTAGAATCAAAGGGCATCTGATGAGCCAGCCCAAAATATGGGTTACAATCATAGAAGTGGTTCTAATAAGTGGCATACTTCCGATCACCAGGAAAGAGTCACAACTCAACAGTGCTGCTAGGGGGAGGACCCAATGCTTATCCAACAATATCATAATACCCATCAGTATATACTGTCGGTCAAAACCATATCTACCGTAGACAAAAGAGTGCAGAACAACAATCTAAAGGAGCCCGCTCCATACTAAACAAGAATGGGTGCAAGTGAAATAGGGAGAGCATGCTCCAGCACCAGCTCAATTGAGCTTGAAATTGTCACGTGAGACCAAAAAACCATCAAAAAATTTAGAGTATGAACCAAATCCCGGAGCCAAAGAAAGAGCGGTTTTAGAAAGGCGGTCTACTTGCTGATTGTGTTCACGGTAGATATGGCTAAATGACAGCTCTAGAAAGCAAGAGCAGAGCTTTCTAGTCTCCCTACACCAGTGATGGAGTTCAGGTGGAGAAAGGGTAGCAGTACCCTTTGCCCAATTGATGATGACTGAAGAGTCACCAAAAACCTTGAGTGTGGGAATCCCCATCATTTGGGTGGTATGCAGAAGAGCTCAAATCCCAACCAATTCTACTTTGGTGTTGGTGCACAATCCCGCCCCCACAGCAAACTCAAAGGAATGTGACTCATTCAAGTACAAGAAAAAACCAACTCCTCCAACATTTTTTGTTGATGCTCCATCAAAAGAACCACAAGGATAAGCAAGTTCAGGGCCAGGACCCAAAGCTCTTGTTTTTTTACCCTTCTTTGCTGGAGGACAATACATTTGTGAGAAGTAAGCAACCTGCTGAATCAAACTGAGAACAGATAGCTTTTTCCCTTCAAAGATATTGTAATTTCTTACTTTCTATAACACACACATGGTGTGAAAGGGAAGAAAGCAGCATGTTGAGTGCTTAGAAAAGTTGACAGTCCAGTTTTCCAGAAACTCGCAGAGACTATCAGATTGAAATCATGGAGCAATATGATGTTGATCACTCAGAATAGAGAGTACGTTCTTCCATACAGCACAGTGAAAAAATAAATGTTGAGCACTGTCTTCATCAGCACTGCAAAGTGCACAAATACCAGGCCCGATCCAGCCTCTTTTCTGGAGGTTATCCCAGGTGAGTAATTTGTTCTTTAAAGCCAGCCAAACAAAACAACTAATCTTTCTGGGAAAAGTACCACTCCAAATGAGAGCAAGAATTCTGATACCAGCGGGGGGATTCGAAGATTGGACGATGCTATCATATACAAAGTTTGCAGTTACAGAACCATCCTGCTTTTTGTGTGCCCAAATCAGGGAGTCAGATTGTGCATTGAGTCGAATACCACCAAAATCTAGACCCATCGTAAAAGAATCCCAAGCTGTATTCCAATCTCTAGCAACGCAAAGATCCTCAGCAGTGTACCAGTAGTGGTGAATCCCAAGAAGGGTATTACGAGCTCGGGAGAGGGTGGTAATATCCAGATCTTCTAAGTATGCTCGAAGCCTAGCTGGCAGTGAGAACGAGTTTGAAGCACTGACGATAGGGTCAATGCCAAGAAGGATGTCATGTCCGCTGCCTACTTTCCAAGCAAGTCTACAACCAAGCCAAGGAAGGGTTTGCAGGAATCCCTTCCAAATAACAGAAACACCATGAGAATGAAAGTTCTTACCTCTGAGCCAATCCACAACCGATATATTCTTCAAATATTTTCTTATAAGAACCTGATGCCATAAACTATGATTCTGAAGTACCATCCAAAAGTTCTTTAGTCTTAATGCAATGCTGAACCAATGCAAATTTTTGATGCCCCATCCCCCATTCTCTTTTGGCCAAGAGAGGTGCTACCAATTGGATAGATGGTACCTGTGCTTATTACCTGAAGAGCCCCATAAAACTTCTGAGTTTATTTAAAACAGATACAGGAATGGGGGCAAGTCCCAACCAATAGACCGAGATACTTGACAACATAGCTTGTACAAGGATCAGATGGCCACCAAGTGAGAGAAGCTTATGTGAGCAGTGAAATATTCTGTTTTCAAGTTTCTGGATCAACCAATACCAATCATTGATCTTATACCCCAGAGGCTTGAGATGATAGCCGAGGTATTTAAAACCGAAGACAATTGGTTCCATTTTGTAGGGCAGAACCCGAGCTATATCCATACCTATATCCACATCCAGATTGTTGAAGAGAAAGCAAGATTTTTCCATACTAATGCACATCCCGGATGCCTTGGAGAATGTACTTAAAATGACTTTGAAGGCCATCCACTCAGATAAAGTGCTAGTGCCCAGAAGGATTACATCATCCACAAAGAGGAGATGTGTAAGAGAAAGAGTAGAAGAGATTTTTATACCTTTAATGAGACCATGATCCCTGGCATCTGTGATCAAGAGGCTGAGCCCTTCAATAACAAGTATGAATATCAAGGGGGATAAGGGACAACCTTGTCTGATACCACGTGAGGCTTTAAAGAACTTCGAGGGAATGCCATTGATAAGGACAACAAAATTTGTTGAAGTGAGGCATCCCATAATACAGTTAACCCCCAGTAGAGGAACCCTAATTTGGATCAGAATGAGACGAATGAAGGACCAGTTAACTCTATTGAAAGCCTTCACCAAATCCAATTTAAGGATGAGTGCACATGTATTCTTGATTTTCACAGTGTGGAGAGTCTCCTGTACAATGCCAATAGGTTCGACAATCTGTCGATTTTTTAGAAAACCATACTGTTCTCTGGATATATGGGAATCCCAAAAAGGCTTCAACCTAACAGCTATAACCTTCGAAATCGATTTATATAACAGATTACACAAGGAGATAGGCCTAAAATCAGCAAAGGTTAAAGGCTTTTCCTTTTTTGGGATCAATGCAAGGAATGTAGAATTCAGTGAGGGAGGAACACAACCCGAAACCCTGGCACAATAAACCGTAGACAATAATTCTTTACCCATTAAGTCAAAGAAATGCAGATAAAATTTAGCAGGCCAGCCATCAGGACTGGGACTCCTATCTTTTTTGAAAGATTGTAAGGCACTTTCAATTTCAGACAGAGTAACAGGTTGAGTGAGACCAAGGGAATCCTCATGGGAGATCATAGTTGGAAACATCATGATAACCCTAAGTTGTTCAAGCAAGCTGGTTTGCTTGTCATCACGAAAGGTAAGGCCAAAATGACTCAGTCCCATCTCCTTAAGAGCAGTCTCATCCTTGACACTATTTCCATCCTCATCCATAAGAGACCAAATAGTATTATGATTCCTTCTTCCAGAAGCCAAAGCATGAAAAAACTTAGTATTAGAATCCCCATAGAGAGCCCACTTAGTATGACTTTTAAGCTGCCAGGTCAGCAGGATATGGTCCAATAGTTTCTTTTTCTTGGATCGGAGCATAGACAGAGATAATTGTTCCTCATGGGAGAGAATACCATTGACCGAGCCAGATAGGATGGTGTTAATGTCCATATCCAACCTATGTGACTCAGACTCCAAAATAGATCCTTTTTCCCTAATCCAACCTTTAACATCCTTCTCAAGAGAGCGGATTTTGTGGGTAAGATGATCCAAATCAGTGCCAGATGAAAGAGGGGATAGCTCAGACCATCTCTTGGAGACCCAGGTGATGAAGTCCGGATCATTTAGCCAGGATCTATTAAATTTGAAGGGGTAATTACAGGATCCAAAATTCTTATTCCACTCAAGGCAGATCGGGTAGTGGTCGGAAATATCAGTGAGATGAGTCCATACACGGTGAATCAGGAGGGAAGGGATCAAAGAATAAGCAATAAGGAAGTGGTCTAATATTTTGCTGATCCCTTCATCACCAACCCTACCATTCCTCCAAGTGGGGCCAGCATTAGGAGGAGCAATATCCACAAGCCCCACATGTCACGTCCCCATCCCTTAAATCACCGAAGAGGACACGACGAACACCATGAACAGCCGGGAAAATAGCCCCATGAACATAAACAGGAAAAATGCTGATATTAAAAGATTAAACAACATGCATAACAGAGTGCATAAAACATCATACAAGATGCATAATTCCTCAATCATTCAGCGGAAGCAAACATATTCATAAACCGACATTCAGCATGTTCATCATAACTCATTAAACATCAATATAATTGCAGATATGGAAGAGCAACGGTACTTATCTTTTGATGAAGAGTCCCGCAACCAGCTATGTCGCTGCAACGTTCCACCCAACCATAGGCCAATGTGCTCATCAATCTCTCAGCAACACTGCCACCCCCGAGTTGGGCATGATTCCTCCAAGGATAAGGGTCAATGCAGGCTTACATATAGCCAAGGGACACAATCGGCAACCAACACCGTTGGGTTCATTAGGCCATCAACAAACCGGCCAAGCCAGCACAGTCCGAAGACCAACCACTACTTACATGCAGCAAAGCAATCCCTTCACAGCCCTGTGAAGAAGGCAAGGACAACCAGGGATAATCACAAACATCTAATGAGCACAGATCAAGCCCACAAGGCAACTCTGAGTTGTTCTTGGCCCTAACGTGGCCAAAAAAACTCAGCAACAACACCCAAAGAATGTCTGCAACCTCAACAACCAAGAAGCAACCCCCAGGCCAAGGTAAATCAACAGCCCAAGCACACAATGAAACTATGGCGACCTTACATAGTCCCAAACATATCAGCGAATAGGGGGGAGAAGCAATAGCCCTGAAATGAAAACCAGTGAGCACAGCTCCACTAAGAATGCACAGTGGCCCAAAACGTAATTGGACACCACAGCCAACAAAAGGCAGGGAGGATGACAGCTCCCGTCCCACAATGAAATAGCGGAAGAATACACAGTCCGACAATGGAGAGAAACAAACTCTCGGCGTGGACGGAAGGAAAGAACAACCGCGGACCACAGTTGACAGCACACACGGCCATAATCGACAGGGGAACATTTACGTACCACTGATCTGGTGTGAAACACACAGGCATGCAGCCCAAAGCATGAGGAAACCAACGCAGAACTCTTGTGTGTGAGGAGAATGAGCAAGGCTTCCGCCCCTGCGTGAGAGTGAACAGCTCCACTCATGCACGCGGATGAACAACCACGTGAGGAAAGAGCAGACCGTCTCTCTGCGCGCCCCTGCGTGAGAGTGAACCTACCTCCGCGTGAGGAAGATGAACAAACCATCGAGAGAATGGGGGAATGGAGTCGTGGGAGGGAGGAGTGAATGTAGTCGTGGGTGGAGTGGGCGCATGGGCAAGGGAATGACAGTCCTGTCACCCCACTCCCAAAAGTAATAACTGCTCCCAACCACCAACAGCCATAACTGCCTCAACTACTCCACCAAAACAATAAAGAGGTTGGAAGAGGTTGGATGAGACAAGAAAGGTGACAAAACAACAAGGTGGTAACACATGGGTTTTCCCCCCATAAACCAAGGTTTGAGATCCCCCACACCCTTATCCTTTGGAATCATGCCCTTTTCATTCAACGTTGCACTGCCGTAGTTGGTTGTGGTTTTAGTTTTAGTTGATGTGCGTGTTTACATGATGCCGAATTATAATGTGCCAAATAGCACGATATATCATCGGCAACTATCCCTATTGCTGAAACATACACAACCAAATCGATGGTGGGGCTTTTGCCTTTAGCTCCACACCATGATTAATTACATTATATACATCATGCAAACGGGGTCAAAACCGGGGGTGTGACACCACAGAGTCAAAAAAGAGATTAAAATGTGATGAGAGAGGATCAATAACAACCTTCTTCCCCCAGGTCTCAGAAGCTCTCAAGGTTAATTTTAGGTCTCCCCCCAAAATTAGGTTTGGAGAGTTGAGAAGACCCCCCTATGTACTCTCTCCCAGAAAATATCCCGATGCCTATAAGGGCCATAGTAGTTGAGAATGTCTAAGGGAGCCTTCATACCCCGAAAGGTGGCCTTGACAAGGATACCTGCAATTGTCTCAAAAGCACGACATCTAACCCGATGAGTGTTCCAAGATGTTAGTAACCCTCCCGAGAGACCAGATGCACTAATGGCATAGAATTCCCAGCTAGGTAAGAGCTTTGAGAAAGCATGGAGAGCAGGATAGGTGTTGCACATAGTCTCCTATAAGAGAATCATATCCGGACAGATTGATAGGAAAAGAGAACAGAGGCTACATTGTTTGGTCTTACCTCCCAGACCCCTAACATTTATTGATAGGATCAACATTAAGGAACAGAGGGAGGAGGAGGTGACACTCTAAGTCCCCGGGGAGAGAACCCTCTTGTAGCATCTTTGATGCGAACCGAGAGGGGGATATAAGGAGGAGAGGTTGTGGAAAGATCCCAAGACAGGCCCTTCTTTTCCTTCTTCTTTTTTCTGACAGTCACGTTCTCGAAATGAATGGAGCTAAGGTGGAGAGTGGAAGGGGAGGAGGGGGTGCTTGCTGAGAAAATCGACAGAGACCTTTGTAGAGAGGGATCAGAGAAGGAGGGTGAGGTAGTAGGGCTGCGAGGAGAGGGAGGTAGAGGGGGAGAATTGGTGGATGAGGGGAGAGGAGGAAAATCCACAAGCGATGAAAAAGGAGGCACTGAAGGAGATGGGTTAGGGTTCAGGGTGACGGGAGAAGACAATGAAAGTGAAGGCTCCATGGGAGTAAAGACAGAGGGGGAAGATGGCACATTAGAGGAGACCAACATAGGCCAATGCACTAAGGCTAAGGCATCAGCAGGAGCATTGTCTGATACATCTAATACAGCAGCAGCAGGAGCTTTGACCAAACCATCTAAAGCTTCAAGCATAGTATCGGAAACATCATCAAAGAGTGAAAGAGATTGAGAGTAAATACCAAATTTAGGACGCTCCAAAGCAAAAGATTCAAGGGGAGCCTTGACCACCGGAGTACCTTCTAGACTGGGATAGGTGCGCTCGACCAGGAGAAGGGGGAAGGTTCTCCGAAGATGTTCCGTATCGCGGCACTGACTACAGTGGAATGACACATGAAGATAATCCAGTTTCTGTACCAGAAGTCGTTCCTTGCAAAGAATTTCTACCTCAGCAGGTAGACCATGTGAAATGTTCAGCTCAACCAACACCCGAGCCATCCTTTTATCAAAGGAGAGGTGGAAATCCTCATCCACAGCCACAAACCTACCAATCGTGTTCGCAATACCCTCGAGTATATTCAAATTCCAAAGGGGAAAGGGGAGATATGGCAGCAAAACCTAGAGGTGATGCTTCTTTACCCATTCCTTGAGAGGGTCGAAATGAGTATGCCAGTGCCCCAAAACCAGAGACCCTGAACCGATACGCCAAATCCTATCAAGAATGAGATCAGCATGCACCTCTTCAAGGAAAACGAAGACAATCCATCCATTAGACAAGAGACTAACGGTTGGAATATAAGTTAGAATCGGCTTCCAAAAATCAAAAGCCCAATCAACCCATGCTTGCTTACCCAGTCTACAATATTCTAAACACCCCACAAGAGCGCGAGAGCACAGGGAAGACACACGGTCCATGAAAACATCATGGCAAAGGATGTAGCGAAACCACCCTTCATTGGTTTTGATTTTTTTTGCATGTCTCCTACGACGGAAATGAGAAGAGGCCTCTTTGTCAGCCATGAGGTGAGCCTGCAGAATTCAACCCTAAGCGTGCACCCAAAAGCAGACCACCGAAAATCTCCAAACCAACGGAGAAGATGTAAACAGGAATCCCCAAAAGCCACCGGATTCCGTGAACCGGAGACAAACCAAAGCACAACCCATAGAGAAGACCTGAAACAGAACCCAGTAGTCCTACCAAAGTCAATACCTTGATTAGGGTAAAACCCACTAGCAATAAGGAAAGGAACACAAACCAAAAAATCAAACTGACAGTCCGACTGGAAAGGCTGAAGAAGGACCGGGGGCATGTGAGACCCAACAAACCCGGGGAACGGAGACCAAACCCTAGAATCACGGGAGAGAACTAGAAATCAGCAGAAGTCAACTAAAATCAAGCCGATGAGGGCAAATAAGAAAAACATGGACTCAATCAATGTAAGAATCCATGTAGGGTTGATAATCACATAATGACAAAACCCAAGACACAGAGGTGACTGAAATAATCGATACCCTTCCCACTTTTTCACTTGGTTGGTACTAGTCCCCCTGGTAAGGGGAGGAACTCTAAGAAAGCCTCCAACTGTGGGACAGTAAGACCAAAGAGAAGCCCAAAACCACTAGTGCCCTTATGTAGCAGGGAAAGAGTGTGACAGAAACCAGTGAATGACCCGAACTAAAAAAACCAAAGAACCCCACGGAAGGCCCCAACCCAACCGAAGACGAAGGGAAAATTAGGGTAATGGCCTCCATGGCAGCGTCCACAGCTCAAGCAGAGCGAGTGCTAGAACAAGCACCATCGTCATTACTTGCAAGGACGTGGGGCAATGTAGTAATTAAACTATACAAAAGTGTTACTTTGAATTTCAGTCAGTGGTCCATGAAGGGAGGCATGATTCCGATCACCCCCGCATTGACAATGATTGGACTGGTGGGGTCTGTGGGCTTCTCATGTTGGGGTTGCAACTTGCCACCATGAGATGTTCTGCAAACTCAGGGAGCCTCGTCGTAGGTGATTCCTAGAGTTCATATTCTCAAGTTTTCCAATATCAACTTTAATTTCTTAGCGCAAATCAAAAATATATTTCTCACAAAATATTTTTAACTATTAGGAAGTTATGTTAAATATTAATTGGTAAATTGTTATGAGTTAATCTATGAGAAATTTTTAACGATTATGCACATCGAAAAATGTAAACATGGATGTAAAGTTGAAAATTAATATACATCGTATATTACTATAATAAAAGTGGTATAGGTTGGATATACATCATTGAATTTGAAATTTTTAAGTCCACCTATGCATCATTGAATAGGTTGGATATACATCATTGAATTTGAAATTTTTAAGTCCACCTATGTGTATTTCAATTTATATAACATTTAAAATGTGCATCATGTTTGTTTATAAAATTATTGTATAATTATTAATGTTTTATTTACAATTATTATTGTTATTTTTTAAATGTATTTAGCTTATAAGATTTAAATAGTTAGTAATATATTTTCATTACGGATAACGTATCAATGGTGTGATTAGATATAGGCCTTTGGTGATTAATTCGATGATTTATGATCACATGCCGATTACTTTGCAATTGGAAGCTAGGGTGAGCATATTAAATTTTCTTTTAAATTTAACAATATTTGGATTAATGATAAATAATTCAATGATTTGATTAAAGGTTTCAGGGGTTCGACTGTTCAGAATGAGGATGTCTCTATAATGCAGTTTTTGGTCAATAAGATCAAATATTTAAAATATGTTGTGATCAATTGGGAAAGGGATGAGAAGCAAAAATTGAAGGACAACAATATAAGCATAGAAGATGAAATTGAAGAGATGTTCTCTAATAATACTTTAGGTGCATAGTCGGGAGATGATCGAAAATTACCGCTCTCTTTAAAAGAAAGAAGATTGAACATTCTTAGAGTTGAAGAGGAATCACAGTGTCTTAAAAGCATAGCTATATGGTTAGCACAAGGTGATCAAAATGCAAGGTTTTTCCATGGGTATGCAAATTAGAGAATAAATTCTAATACTATATGGGACTTATAAAATGAACATGGAAGTATTATGACATATTCTAAGCAACTTAGAATTGCAATGATGGGTTGTTTCTAGAATTAATTCAAGGATCCATGAAATTTGTCTATTGTGAGTCACATGAATGTTATTTAGTGCTATGCTCATTTTTTCATGGAAGAGGAAGGTAAAGGAATTGTTGATCATGTTTCTATGGAAGAAATTAAAAAGGATTGTTGAACTTTTTTTGGCTTTTTTTTTATATTATTGGTCTTGATATCTTAGCAACTATGCAGGAATCTACGATTAGAGGTAGGGTTATTGGAGCTTTCAATGCTACTTTCATAGCATTGATTCCTAAAAGTCTAAACTGGGATCTTTTAATTACTTTAAACCCATTTATTTATGTAATTTAGTATGTAAGATCGTTTCTAAAATAATTTCAAGAAAAATTAAGCCAGTGTTGTCAAAATTCATTTCAAATGAACAATTTGGTTTTTTAGAAAACCGTTAAATATTGGATTTCATTGGTGTTGCACAAGAATGTCTTCATAGTATTAAGGTAAAAAATATCAAGGCATGTGTTTTAAATCTTGATTTAGTTAAGGCTTATGATCGGGTTAGTTGGGATTTATGTTGGCTTGTTCTTCTTCAAATTGGCCTTAGTTTGGAATCAGTTAATTCGATAATGAGTTGTGTTAGTTAGACAAGCCTTATAGTCTTGGTAAATGGTGTGCCCTCAAACTTCTTTCAAATCTTGAAGGGTCTTAAGCAAGGATGCACATTGTATCCTATGCTATTTCTTCTTATTGTTGAGGGACTGAGCAGATTGATCGTGAAGGGATTATTGTATGGTCGACTAAAAGGAGTTAGAATTTCATCTAATATTGGTATTACTCATTTAATTTTTGTAGATGATGTACTACTAATTGGTGGAGGAATCTTAGAGGAATGGAAAGTATTTAAAGAGTTATTGATGTGTTATGTGATGCCATAGGTATGGTTACTAGTGAAGCTAAGTCAAAGTTTCTAGTTAATGGTATTGAGGAGGATGTATTAGCTTAAATTGGTTATAGCTTAATTGGTTATCTCTTTCCTTACTAGATTATCTCTTATAATGTTGGTATGAAATATCTTGGGTATACTATGAATCATAATAATAATCTAGTAGAGGACTGGTTATGGATCTGGAAAATAATTGAAAAGACAATAAAGAATTGGTGTTTCTATTGGCTTTCATTAGAAGGTAGATTTATACTTGTGAAAGTAGTTCTTGAAAATATGTTAATTTATTGCCTTTCATTATCAAAGGATCTTGCATACAATCAGAAAGAAAAAAAAAAGTTTTCAACTTCTTATGGACCGGAATTGAACAAAGGGAAGGAGTACACTTGATGAGTTGGGAAATATTATCCAACCCCAAAAATTTGGGGGGTTGTGGTATTAAAAATATTTTTTAGTTTTGTAAATCCTTAGCAGGAAAATCTTATGGAGATATTTAGTCTCTACTATATTGTAGAGTGGGGCGATCAAAGATAAATACTTGAAACATAAGATCGTTATTGACTAGATAAGATAATGATGGAAAAAAATCCAAAGGAATTTCAAATATTTAGAGTTGCTTGGGTTAATAATTTCATATTCGGGGGACTGGTTAGTATCGAAGCTCGGGAATGGACAATATATTAGAATTAGATAAGATTCGTTCATTAGAGGTGCATAATTCTATAACTTATCCCCTGAGATGAACAATGCTCTTCATTCAAATGGAATCCTAAATCTTGCACATGTGTACTATTCTGATGATGGTTTGGGCAGTCAAAATTGGAAAATGGTCTCTGATTTGGATTTGCAAGGAGATATTAGAAAATAATGGAGTAGATATCGTTTTTGGCTTGTAGAGAGGAGGAATACATATCTCGGATTGTGATGACGTTACCAAGGATGATTTTAAGAACCCCCCTAGATTTATATGTATAAAAAATGGGTGAATCTCTCCGATATATAGGAAAATTTGAAGGCAATTTTATCAATAATATGATATGTATATATATAAATTTTGGCGAATCGTTATTTTTATTATATAATGTTGTAGAATATTGGTGATTTTTCACTAATTTATATCATATTGTAAAATATTGGCGAATATTTCACTTCATTATAAAAAAATTGTAAAAAATGGTGAATCTTTCATTGATTTATAAAATATTGTAAAAATAGAGGAACAATAACATTAGTCAAATAGCGTGAATCACATCATCAACAATAGAACATGTAGAATCATGAATCACAACTAGAAGGTGTTAGCAAACACAACTATACTGACTAGATTTAGGGCAAGTGGGGACTCCACTTGTTATCTCATCCCTTAATGGTCCAATGAACATGTGGGGACCTGAATCTTGACAAACTGATAAACTTATAGAATAACAAATTATGATCGATCTTGGCCTCTTAGATTTAACCATTTTTTGCAGTTTAAACTTGCTTCACTCTTTTATTTTGTTCTCTCCTTCAAACTATAACCAGTCTACCAACTAAGAAATCCAGGTTGAACAGTATTGCAGATTCTTGTCAAGAACATATCGCAACATCTAACCCATATGAGTCATCACATAATATGTATAGCCTCTTCATGCGAGAAGATTGGCTTATAGAAATTCACATTTCATATTTAACCATTTTTTGCATCTTAAACAAGATAAAATTTTATACTTTAATGCCTAAAACTAAACTAAAACATAACTAGATCCAGAACAATACTGTTGTAATAAATTCAAAACATAATTTCATCTCTTGCAACTTTAACACTCCAATTGTCACTGTGTTAAAGTTGGTCCTTGAGATGATTTACCAATTACCATGTATAAAACATAACAATAACAATATTATAACTAATGAAAAGAACGATAGCAATGCACAAGAAATAAAGTAGTAATAGCAATACTAGTAAATTTAATAACTAGTTAACAAAGAACAGTAATAAATGTAGTCTAGAACTATTTGGATCAACATTATACTCGGAGACTATTAGGTTCATATCTTGTCACTAAAAGGACAAGTCACCAAAGGAACAAATGGCATACCTTGATAGAGAGTAGGTTAGAGTGTTGTAGGTTTAGGTTAGATACACATAGTAGAAAGAAATATATCTCAATCACCATGTGTGAAGACCCTAGTAGGATAGTAGTAGTGATATTTATCCCAAAACACAACTAATCAACCTTAAAATATCACAAATCCCTCTAGCATAATTAACACCAAACAATCCATGTCCATAAAGGTAAGGTCAAATTATCCACGACCTATCTAGGAGAGGTTACCACAGTCCACTTTAAGGATGAGGGAGGTCATCACAGTCCATGGCCCATCTAGGAGAGATCATACATAGTCACAATCCATTAGGATAGACCTTACACAAGCAAAATAAGGTTTAGCATCCCCAGAGGGACAACGTGAAAACTAACAGTCCAAGAGTAGCCCACATAAATGAACACGACCTATGTTTTTAGCAACAAAATGGTCTTGGATCAACCTAATACAGTCACAGGTCAGCTTCATAAAGTCACGGCCCAACATGGAAACATGAGAGACACCACACATTCCATGGGTCAGGTGCATAAGGTCACATCTCAGCAAGAGAGACACCACACAGTCTCGGGTCATATGCATAAGGTCACAACTTACGATTTGGCAAATACGGGAGAACAAAGAAACCATTAAACTCAGATATGGTAACCCATGGATGAAGCAGTGAAACCCTAGCAACACACTCCTTGACACCAAATAGAAATATCAGAGCTAAGATGTATCTTCTTGGATGGATCCATAATGAAGGATAAGACTTGTTTTTATAACTTGAAAGGACTTATAAGGGGTCTTTCTTCAAACCCAACATTTAGGATGGTTACCAATAAAATAAAAATAAGTTGACTTAGTATAGGGTATCAAAGGTCAAAATGGTCGCATAAATAACAACAACAGAGATGATTTTAGGGGTGAATTATAGCTCATTGGCGATTTTAAAGGAGTTAAATTTTTTGCTGGGCGAATTTCGTATATTTAAACATTTTTTATAAAATATTAAAATTGTCCATTAATTATTAATAAAATAATCCATTTCACCTAAATAGCCCTATGAAATAAATCCCCAATCACCCAAAATCCTAACGTCGCCCTTGATTTCTACAAAACATTCCTCTGGTCGCCCCCGATTTCCACAAACAAATCCTCTGGTTGCCCCTGATTTCTACAAAAAAATGAGCGAGATCTATGGCTCGCCCTCAATTTCCAAGCGAATTTGACCCAGATCTTTGGCTCACCCCCAATTTCTACAAAAAATATCCTCTGGTTGGCAGGTTGCCCCAATTTCTAAAAAAAACGAGCGGGATCTATGGGTACCAAAGGTCAAAATGGTCACATAAATAACAACAATAAAAACAATAAGGTTAGGACATCATATCAAAGAGGTTATGGTACCACAAAAAATAAGGGTGCTAGTACCAAAAGTACCATAAGTCAACTAAGGGTCACAACAAGGTGGTAAGGCAACCCCCATACCCACAAGACCAAAATGTACCATAAAGGTGGGGATCCAACCCCTTTTACTTACAGGACCAATAGAACCAAGGACTTTAATATTTTCTCTTTCAAGGTATATCATCATGAGTGTTCCATATATCTTTATCATCATTGTATAAGGAGCAAATCCAAAATGGATAATGTGCCATAAAAAAAAAAGGCTACTATAAAATCCTATATAAATATATAAAACCATGCAAAGAGGAGATGAATGGTAACATAAAACCATGCAAGTGAAAACACTCTACTCCCACTATCTGTAGTAAATACCCATGAGCACAGCAATATACTTTTGGTGGAATTCATAATGTAGGATTCTCTAATGATATCTCAACATCTTGATAACACAAAAATATAATGCATAACAATGAAATTCAAATAAACCCATCTCAATAATTCCTTCGATTAATTGCAAAAAAAATAAATTAAAAGATAAATAGTCTAACAAAAGAATATGCCATTTTCAATCACATGTTAAGATATAATTGCAATCAAATTCAACATTAAACATATTGATATTAAATGATAGATGGTTTATGTTCTCAAATACATGAAAACATAATTGAACCTTAAACCCTTGCCTTTTATCCTCGAATAGTTATAGTCATCACTTCTCACATCACAAATGTTTTAAAATCAGGGGAAAAAAGGTTGTTATCATCCATGGCCAATAATATTAAGGACAAGCATTTAATTAATAAATGAGTCTATGGTACCAAAAATTCATAAGTACATTTATTGGTTTCCTATACTAGCCAGTCTCTCAAATATCCATAAGAAGAAGCTATGACTAAAGACATTTCATTCAATATTTACTCAATGAATGAGCAACTATGGTACAAAATGTCATAAGTACATTGATTGGCTGCCTATGCCTGTCATTTTCTCAAATATGCATCACATGAAGCTATGAGTTTAGATGAACTATTCTTCTTGATCTATTATTTTTTTTCTGCAGAAAATAGTGATCATAGGAGCAACTATACAAAAGGAAACCCTCATGCAATCTAGTAGACCTATGATTGACAAAATGTCGTGTAAAGGTGAACTTATACAGTTTGAGCTGCATGAAAGCATCTCAAATCAGACAAATGCTCATAATTGGAAATGTGAAGTGAAAGTAACCTCAATGAGTTTCAGTTTTGAAGGAACATAAAACTCAAAGAATAGATCTTATATGTATTCTGCATAGCTCCATAAGCTCTATGAGTTTTACTAGATGAAATTTCAAAATTCACTTTACAACCTAACATTAAAATGGTCTCGAAGGTGTTGATACTATATAATACAAATAGCCAATAATAGGGCTGCACTTCTACACTTAGACAAGATTTTCTTCTTCAAGAATGTTCAACAGTGCTTTGTGCTCATAAATCCCGACTTTTGGAGAAATCCTGATTTAAATAGGATTTTCATCCCATAAATTTGTTTGGTTCGAACTGATGTTTAAAGACAAGTATAAAACCAAACATTGTTGATTTTAATGTCGGACATATTGTTTCTTCAATGGGGATCTTAATGAAAATTCTAAAAAGTCACTATTTTTAATGTTCCCAAGGCACATCAAAAGCATATATGTTTTGCAGAGATATAAGATCTATGAGTACTATCTTGAATGCACATAAAACCCAAATAATTCATTCTATATGTAATATGCATATCTCAATAACCTCTATGAGTTTTACCAGATAGAATTTTAAAACTCACTTTACAACCTAACCTGAAAATTATTTGGAAGGTATCTCTAGAATCTAGTACAATTCAGAATGGTGTGACTACTAATGTGAGTAAAATCAAATAATTTCAACATCAGTAAAATCAAAATGGAAAAAGACAAAATTTCACATAAAATAATTCAAAAAATTGCAAGACCCAAACTGCTTCATAATAAGTACTTTGCAATATCCTTGATAGAAAAAAACAATGTTAACAATGCCTTCTAGAACCAAGATGATGTCTTCAATATACTACTATAAAATAGAACCTGTTAGTGCTTTCCATCTTTGATAAAAACTAAGTTTCTCTAGTTGACGACTGAAGAAAAATGAAAAGGTGACCATGACAAAATCAGCCTAGAATTGTAAAAGTTACTCGAATGTAAATCAGATTTGAGTTCTGGAAAATTAATAGTTTGACCCTCAATGAAAGCAGTTTTATCATCAAACTGCATGTTTTAGCCAGCTAAGACATGGATTTAATGCTAGTAGCTTTTTTCTGTTATTTGGGAAAAGGATCACAAGACTATACTAAGGTTGATTTTCTTTGGAGACAGTCAAAGAAATTGTTAGCCAAAAATAGCTTATCTGCTGTGATTTCATGCTAATAATTATTGGAGAGGTTTCCTAGAGTAAGTAACAACCTTCATGCCAATTGAAAGCTAAAAAAACAACATCTTTCCCTTGTCACTAAAAATTTCAATAAAACAACAACTTGATATAGTTTGCAACCATGCAAACAATTAACATGTTTTTTCTTGCTTTCCTCCATAGGTAGTTGGGATGAATTGAATCCCTTACTAGTGGTGGATTCAACATATACAGGGTCAATATGAGTTGAAGGGGATAGACAATATTATCCTAGAGTAGGTTACAATAGTTAAACATCTCATCATCCTTCCACCTCCAAGGTCCCATGATCTGCTTCCACCACTGCATACGGCTAGAGTTGCTGCAACCCTTCACATGTTTCCACAAGCATAGTTCCATATTAAACCCAGATATATCAAGCACATATAGGGATCAAATTTCTTGAGGTGTAAATTATTTTCTTGATGTGTAAAATTTAAGATAAAAAAATTACACCTCTAGAAATTTCTTCCCTTTATGTGCTTGATAGATAAAGGTTTAAGATGGATCTTTCTTGGATTTAATTTTTTAGCTTTTGTGTAAAATTGAAAATATAGCCGACATATGTTGCTGAATAGCTTTATTTTAAAAAAAAATATTGTTGTCACATACATTATGTTACATTACATGACAAAATATCCTCCATACTATGTTGTAGAGCACCTCACTACTCTTAGTGCAATTATGATGTTATTCAATCTCCTAAGTAACATATTATTCTGGTTCAACTTTGCCTTCTCTGTTGTCAGGAATATTGCACCTTCTGCAGACAAAAGCTGTTCCTCTGGTCTGAATGGTTCAGATCCAGAACAAATGAGTGAACGACAAAGGATGAAGACCTTCCCTAAATTTTGTAAACACCTGTAATAATGCTTTGATGATGAACCTGTGTACCTGCAGAACATGTCAAACAAACAAGAACATCAAAGATACCAGAAAATTATTCGCACATCCATACTAGTGACTAAGGAATCCAGTAACATATACATGCGAGATCAATACAACAGATATGTGGGATGGAAATCAGCTTTGCATTAAGAAATGAATGAAGAAGCTTACAACCATTGCCTTAGTGTTGACAAACTCCTCCATGAGACAAACACCTCATACCCGATAGCTCCAATTTGCTCTCTTGTGCTCTTCCAATGGATTGGACTAGATAGTCAATTCAACAGCATAACATTACCATTCAGTTCTCTCCCTCAACTATGGATATGAGCTTGTATTTATGGGGTTCAATGGATAGGGATAGTTGAGAGAATTGTGGGTGAGGTGGCTCTAAGATCCTACCAAGAGGGATCTTGACTCCAAATAACCCATATTGATAGGGATAAGGGAGGACACGAGGCTCATGATCTAGAAGCCTCGAGAATATTCTCTTTTTCCATTTTTACCAAGGGTACCGCTTTTATTCCCTTATGACAGAGCAGTTTAGGTGAGAACCACTTCAAGAACAAAGCATATCTGGGGTGGCACCGCTTCTCTATAACATGACATAGGAGGTGTTGAACAAGGTACCACTCATCAACCAAAGGGAAAGTGCGGTGCTAGGTTTTTTCATGTAGAATTGACATCTAGATCAAGTTTCCACTCCAAGTTTTGGGATTTAAGGAAAACATAGGGGTTAAGGATCTCATCACATGTTGGTGACAGGATTTGGGTATAACAGAATGCCCCCCAAATCATGAGGCTTAGAGGGATATGATAAGTGAGAGCTTTGAGAGAACAAGTTGTCACTTCAAGGTGAGAGTCAGCTTAGTCGGAGAGTGTTGTAGAGTAGGCATCTACAATACATCAATATTTTTGAGTCATAGACAAATGTAACCAAATCATGGCTACAGACCAATATAAGGAAGATCCATGAGAGGAATAAATAATCATGGCTACTAGAATACAGCATAGATTAATGTGATAGAGGACTCAAACTTGGACATAGCTACCATACATACAACGTAGGTCTATGTCATACAGACGCAAATTTGAGCATAGCCATGACCATACAAATGTGGATCCATGCTAGATATACAAAACTCCATCGCAACCTAGGGAAAGCAATGAGCGCTAAAAAAGTACCCAGGGTCTTCGTCTCATTTTCCACAAAGTACGATTCTATCCATGTTATTACAATGTTTTGAAGTTGAACATGGTAGAAACCACTTGAATATCGGTCAATGATGTGAACCGTTAACAAGTGCGAGGGAGATCACCATTGATGTCAATGATTCCCAAGGTACCCTAGTACAATCTACTGAGTGTGAATAGATGTCTTGATGTTGAACACCCAGTCGATTCTATCGATCAAAGGTCAATGATGTGAACCTATCTCGAGAGCGAGAGAATCTGTCATTGAGGCATACAGATCTCAAGGTACTAAATTTGTTTCTAAGACTCTTTCCTGGATGATGAGTTGATGTCAACAAGAATAGTCTTGTCGAAGGAGGGCCATGATGAATCCCACATTGACGACATGAAACTCGGAGCAAAGTTATGGAATGATGTGAATGAGGTAACCATAAGAATGACTCAAAAGTACTGACACAGAGACTGTTTTGAATGCAGAGGTAAAACTTCTTCAACTTCCCTTTGAACATCGGGCGGCACGACAAAAGACTTGGCAGCATGACTAGACCATACAAACACATAGTGCGACGGTGGACAATGCATTCTTTTGAAAACTCAAAGGAGTGACATGAGTCATGAAAGTGGATCTTCATGGAAACCAGCTGAATACCCAATTGACTGAAATGATATGCAGATAAAGTGCCATGTTCAAAGGTAATGATAAACTGCCATTTATTTGCAAAATGATTCCCTTCCCATTTTCCCCATCATGGTTGATGAGTACCTCTTTTCGTTCTTATGAGTTCAAAGAGGGTAACAAACACTTGTTGTAGCTCGTCCGAAGACAAGTCCAAACTCATATGTTTTATGAACCTGAGAGAGGAGGGGTTCGTTCCCAAAAGAGGGTCTCTCAATGTTTAATTTAATGAGTCCAATGAAAGTTAAATCGGTATCGTTCATGTTTAGAGAGTCTGAACGGCCACGGAAGAAGACTCCACAGGGTCCTTTTTCATAAAATAGTTCATCTGAACTGAAAAAGTGATAACCTACCGTCAGATGAATGACCCTTCAAGTGCTTTAACGAGTGTGAAGAAGACAAGATCACTCGACAATCTTTTCGTATTTAAGGAGCCCGAAAAGAGTTTAAAGAAGACTCCACTAGGTCTCTTTTCACGATGAGAGATTTTACAAGTCTGAAAAGAATTAGAAAAGGACTCAAACCTTTGATGCTAAGTTTCAAGAGCATGACCAAAGTTTTGCAATAAATGCTCAAAGAATTTTTTCGTTTTATGGTAGTGCGAAAAGGTAAAAAACAAACTCCCAAAACGTTTACTGCTACCGCTCTTTATCCTGCAATGACTTAAAAAAAACTGTTAAAACTCTCCAATAGACGACATTAAAGGATCATGACTAATAGATTTTTAAAAACTATGACATGCCAAAACCTAAAATGCGTATAAAAGTTATGTAAATAGTAAAAAATAAAACATTTTACCATTTACCAATAGTGGAGAGCCTTTGGAGCATTTTCTTGGCCAGATTTTCAACTGCTAATTCCAGGAGCATCTATCGCCGGATTTACGCACCATTAGTTCCAAGTAATAGCTTAAGCCTTGATCTTTCATTTAATGCTTTCATTTTTTATTTTTGGTGGCATTTTGGGCTATTTAAGCAAGCCCTAAAACCATGGATGCGGGCACCGCTATTATCCCTTGCGGGATAAGTGATACCTTGCTAGAACCGTGCCTAAAACGTTTGACACATGCAATGCCACCACCTGTCCTCAATGGGACATAGGCAGTGCCGTCCGTGGGTGAATAAAAATATATACACAAGCCAAACTAGCTCAAATTTGATGATTTTAATGATTGGTGATGTTTCTAATTGGCCTTGTGATGGTTTTTGACAAGTCCCCATTGATAAAAAATGGTAATATGGAAAGAGAGGCAACATGACAATGATTATGCATTTGTCAAATGAAACACGGGTTGTATAGCCGCGTTGAGAGACTGTGGTCTTCTAAAGTTTTTCCGCACACCCAGCATGGCGTCGCATGAGCGCCTATTAGATCATATCCTCTGGATTCGGAATCCGGAGCAACAGTATTTTGAGGTGGGTGCTCATGTATTGATAATTGAAGTAGAGGATATCTATTTCCTGACAGGCCTATCGAGACGGGGTGCTCCCATCTCTTTGACTGGTTCTCGTGGAGGGGACATCACTACCGAAGAGCTGATAAACCGCCATTATATTCTTGGGACCGAAACATCAGGGAAGAAAATTCCCATAAAAGCAGTGGTGGATGGCCCTCTACGAACAATTTTATTTACCATGTAGAAAGTGGAGGGGAGCCAAGGGGTACATCAGGAATCTAGAGCACATATTCTCTACGCTATAGAGGCCATGGTACCCACAGTTTTCAACTAGGCAGAATCTCTACTTCCGATTTTCAAAGATCAGCTGACCAAGTGTCAGCAAGGGGAGCTGACACAGTTCGGTTTTGGTTCCATTCTAGCATGTTTCTTTTTCAAGCGGGTTCCCTAGATGAGACCCTAAGTGTCTTTTACAGATTTGAGGCCATGAGACCCTCACATGCTGAGATGGGTCCGGATCATGGCCCGCACTGGAGTGGGTAGAGGCAAGGTAAAGTTTGGTGACCCGTTCTTTCGATGGTTGAGAGATCAGCTCCTCATGGTGGAGGATTATGCATATGCAGGCACTGACTTCAGTGGTGACCCAGATCTGCCGTTCCCACCTGGTGGATAGTGGGGTGATATCGGTAAGAAACAAAAACCCTAAAATGGCAATGTGTTTTTATGTTTTGATGTTTTATATTTTTTATGTGTAGTAATGAGACTTGAATGTTTTCATGCAGATGTCAGAGCAGCACGACCTGGGGGATCGTCCCCACTAGACAGGCGAGCTGGAGCTTGCTTTGTACCATAGGGAGATGATGTGATAGGGGAGCTAGAGGAGAACCTTGAGAGGTTGACTCTAGACATCCTAGATGCCTTGATCGATGACCTCCCACTGAGGTACCAAAGGCCTACTGCGGGAGTACCGGGTCGTTTCAGCAGACTACTACATCGAGTAGCCCAGGTGGTTATGTGTTACCATGAGCATCACTAGATGACATACTGCATGATGTATTCAATGAAAGTTGATGGATAGCTTCAGGACTTTTGTATGATGATTTTTTACCTGAAATCCCGAGCGCTTCAGATGAGGTCTCATGACCTATTTTTTGTAAAACATGTTTATATATATATACAGACTTCTACTTTGGGGTTTATATGTCTCAAATGGAAAATGTATTTACATGAGTTTACGTGTCTTTTATAGTTTATTTACATTGAACCGTGTTTTATTTTCATGTCATGAATGGGCAATATGCCAGTCTAGGATGTAATTTTCCAATGAGTCAGCAACTGCATTATATTCCCTAGGGATATGCCTATAGGTAATAGCTTCAAATGACCTCTCCAACAAACGTACCCTCCGAAAGAGACGGAGAAGAAAGGGATTCCTAATGGTATAGACATGCTTTAATAAATGACAAACCACTAGTTGTGAGTCCATCAAAACTACCAAGTTACGAACATCTTGGGAGGCAGCTTCAGTCAGGAGACCCATGACTGCTTGATACTCGACGATATTATTGGTATCGGGACCAATAAAAACTGCTCCTAAACTGACCAAATCGTAAGTTGGGGAATAGAGAACCTAAGAAGCTAAGGCAAGATTCAAGGTGTGGCGGCAAGCACCATCAGTGAATCCATAGAAAGCCATCTGCTCTACATGACCTAAACATGGTATAAACAGATACAGACACTAAACTCAAAACCATATTGAAAATACTTAATCATACTAAAAGTCAAGTAATATACATATATATAAGGTACTATACAAGAAATATCTAGGCATAGTACCTCTTCAGATACAACCCATTGCAAGGTTGTCCTAAGGGGATTCTATCATAGTCTACGAGCTCATAGGCCCCTTTCTCTAAAACTTTGGAAATAACGAAAGGACCGTACCACATGGATTCGAACTTCCCTTTCCCTATTTTGTCATATCTCTGATCATAGGTTAAAAATAGGTGACCCTCATTAAAGGCATGAGGTTGGACAGACTTGTCATACTGCTCCTTGAGGCGTTTCTTATGTGCCTCATTAGCTAAGGCAACATCTCTTCTAGTTTCGTTAAGGTTGTTTAAGTAGAGAAATATTTCTTCCTCTAAGGAAGTGTCTGGGAGAAGTTCAATGGAAACTTTCAAGGATGGAATTTGACATTGAATCGACAAGACAACTTCTAGTCCATAGATAAGCTGGAAGGGTGTAAAACTAGTAGTTGTTTTTACTGAAGTCCTGTAAGCCCAAAGAGCGGAGAAAATAATATGGTGCTAGTTGGATTTATGGTCTCCAACCATCTGATGCAGCATTGTTTTCAAAACTTTGTTAATGGCCTCGACTTAACCATTAGCTTGCGGATAATAGGGCGTAGAGTTTTCACGACGAAAACCTAGCTTGGCACTTAATTCCTCCATCATTTGATTATGAAAATGTGATCCGTGATCGGTAACTATGGATTGCGGGACTCCGAATCTTGCTATCACATGGTTGAACAGGAATAGAGCGACAGTCTTACCGTCCTCTGCATATGTAGGCATGGCCTCAACCCATTTCATAAATTAATCAAGGGATATGATGATGTAACCATGCCCCTCGGCTAAGGTAGGCTTACAATGCATATAATCGATCCCCCATTTGGAAAAAGGGAAAACGAAAATGACGGGGTGTAACGAAGCAAGGTGGGTGCGCTTTTTCAGATAAAAATGTTGACAGGGTGGGTATATCTTAACAGCCTTGTGATAATCTTTAAATACTGAAGGCCAGAAATCGCTAGCACAAAGGATTTTCTGGGCTGTAGCCATCCCAGATAGATGACCGCCACATGCTCTAGAGTGGCAATCATTCAGAGCTTGTTCATCTTCCTTGTGGGTAAGGCATCGCCGAAGAACATAATCGATACCACGTCTATACAAAGTGTCATTCAAGATGAGGTAGTATTTTGTGTGGTGACGGATACATCAATGATCATCATGGGATAGAGTGGGCTGAAATATTTGTGTCTGGAGATAAATGAGCAAATATACATACCATGGGTTAGTAGTGATTATCAGGAACAGGAATTCATCTGGGAATGAATCATTGGGCTCAGATTCCGTCGAAGCACAGGGAAGATCACACATAAGCTCAGCAAAGACCAAGGATTTCTTTCACGTAGCTTTGGCAAATTCCAGATCAAACTCTTGTAGGATGTGTATCCATCGGCAATACTTTCCCCCGAGCACCTAACGAGTCAGGATGTAATACATAGGGTTCTGGTCTGCCAATACGGTGGTTGTGCGGAGCAAAATGTAGTGACGAAATTTCTGAATAGAAATGACTGTGGCCAATGCTAATTTCTCCATGCGTGAGTATCGAGTTTCAAAATCCATGAGATTCTTACTAGCATAGTAGATCACATGCTCCTGACCGTTAGGTTTGTCCTGCACCAAAACCATAGCAATGGTAGTAGTGGAGGCAGCAATGTATAAGAGAAAATCCTTTGAATAATATGGGGGGTGTATCACGGGTGAGTGATTCAGAGCATGTTTGAGATTATCAAAGGCTCGTCGGGCTTGGTCATCCCAAAAGAACAGAGTGTCCTTCTTAAGGAGACACATATAACCATGTGTTTTCTCTGCAAAATTGCACACAAAATGGCGGAGGAATTTTTCCTTCCCTTGCAAACTTTGGAGTTCTAGAAGGTTGGTTGGGGCTGGTAAGGCTAGAATAGCTGCAATTTTCAATGGATCTATCTAGATGCCATCCTTAGAAACCACAAAAACTAATAGGAATCCTGTATCAACGCAAAAAACACATTTATGAGGATTGAGCCATATGTTATAATGACGACATCTCAGAAAAATGTCTCTAAGATGACCAGGGTGGTCCTCCTGTCCCTGTGAATGAGTTGGGAGGTTGTCAAGGTATGGTTTGAAAATATGTTTTATGTCATGAAACGCATAGGACATAGCACACTGGAAAGTGGCTCCAACATTTTTCAGGCCAAATGGTAACTTCCTGTATGCAAAGGCTCCCCATGGGAAAATAAATGTTGTCTTGTGCTGATCGGTGGGTAAAATCTCAATCTGATTATAACCTGAAAAGCCATCCATAAATGAAAAGATGACACTTCCAGCATAGTTGTCGATAATCTGGTCGATATGTGGAGTGGGAAAGTTGTCTTTGGGACAAGCTTTGTTCAAATCTATGAAATCGATGTAGACTCTAATGGTGCCCTGCTTTTTATTGACAGGGACAATGTTCAATAACCATTCCATCAGGGGTACGAGATAAATAAACTTTGCTTTTAGAAGCTTTTCTATTTCAGTTTTGATAGCTGCAGCTTTCCATGGATGGACTTGTCTCAGTTTTTCCTGACGGGTTTTGCAGTGGGATAGGTTTTTATTTCTTGAACCACAATGGATGGGTATATCACCGGCATTTCTTCATAGGACCAAGCAAAGACATCTCAGAATTCTTTGAAAAGTGCTCGGTATGGTTCCGATTCTTCTGTTGAGCATTTCTGCCCAACATGAACATGCTTAAGTGTGCCAGGCTTGGCTGATATGTCGATTGGATTTGTTTGAGTAATGTTGCATAGGTTTCCTTCAAAATCCGTGTTTTGCAACAATATAGGAGTTTGAGGTGTTTTGACAATATTAGTAGAAAAAAGGGATGCAAAATCATGGTCTACCGAACTGGTGTTGGGGAGGAACGAGGATCTATGATGATGATCCTCCCATATAGGCTCATTCATACTCATGATCTCCATAATGGACTCATCGGAAGGAAAAGTCCGGGAGAGATAATCCAAAATAGGAAGAGAGGGTTCTAACTAGTAGGGCAGGTGGTAAGGTTCTGAAGCCACCAAATGAAGGTTATTTGTGTGGTCATCAACAAAGGTTTGGATAACATTGTACATTGTTTCATGCAGACTTAATGAGGTGGACTCAACAATTTGTTTTCCCTTTGGATCATAATAAGACGAAGAAACCATATTTACTGTCGCCGTGTCTATGTTAGGAGGGTTTGATGAAAAAATCCCCTTAAGAGAAGAATCCTTCAATATGCCTACCCCAATCGACTAGTATGGAGGAGGGGATTGGCCTAACATAGAGATGTTATTAGCCATAGAGGTGGTAACATCTGGTGTACAGAAATCGAGTTGATCAATGGTTACAATCCTCCCTAGATACAGAAATTGGATAGTTTGAAATACCGTCGAAGCGACAACAGACATGGCATAAAACCAATTTCTTCCTAATAGGAGGTTGTAGTCTAATGGGGCATATACTAATTCCACTTGAATAGAAACAATTTTTCCCCCAAGCTCTACTGAAAGGGCTGGTATGAGACCATGGGGCTGGAAACCTCATCCATCAAAGGCTTTTAGAGTCGTAGGTGATGTTACAAGCTCGAGAGAGCCAATAGCTTTCCAATAAGACAGGGACAAAACCAAAGTTGAACCTCCTTCGTCTAAGATAGTTCTAAAGACCTTCTTTCCGACTACTTTCGTTATTATTTGGAAAGTGAGTTTGTGAGGTAGTCTAGACTTATATTTCTCAACATTGAAATGGATCAAATTAGTGTTGTCCGGGTCTAAAGCTCCTAATGCAGTTAACAAGTTTTTGCATTGTGTATGACAACTTTGGAGTACTTTCAAGGTAGACATTGCACATGGTGCCTAAGCAATATCTTCAACTACATTATAAAATTGGGCAGCTTGGGCATTAGGATTAAAAACAACCTTCCTAAGAGTACTCTCGGGTGGGCGCAAAACAATGTCGAGATTAGTTTTCTCGATGGTTAGGGGACCGGTAGATGAGGACTCGGGAGAAGCAGTAGAGGGAGCTTTTTCTGAAGAAGAATTGTCTTCTTTCTTGTCTATGGGGTTGTCATAACTCTGACTTTGAGTTTGTAAACTAATAGTGTCTGAGGACATCATGCGAATTGCCTCTAAAGAACTGGATTTTTCCTTATTAGACATGTGGTCTATCAGTTGTTGTTGAGAGGGAAAAGGATCCATGAAAAATGTGGGTGCGGGATTAGTTTTTAGAAATTGAGTGATTTCTTCATGATGAGGACACTCTTTCATGAAGTGATCACCTCTGCATAACAGACATGGATATTTCACTTTTCTTTTCCCTTTATTGTTCTCGTTGATGGTTGGTTTTAGATTCTCCTGTTGGTTTCCAGGTTTTTTGTTTTTAGCTTTACCTTTATTTTTATTGTTGTAAGGTTCTTCAATACTCTGAATGGAATTGACCTCGGTGGAAACCTTGGGAGTTGAAGGAGTAGGGGTGGAAATTTGGGGTTCTTGGCAGTATTTTCTGTTGGCGGGGACTGGATTGAACCAACAATTCCATCAATAGGGTTTCTGCTGGTGGCTTAGCAAGATCGGTGCTTGGGTGAGGAGCTTAAGGGATCAAGTCATACAACGTTCCGGACTAGGAATATACCAAGTCTAGATATTGGGCTTGACTAATGGCTTGCTCTTCGGTAATGGAACCACCCATAGCCACATATCGAGAGATTGGAGGCAACAAAGATTTAGTAAACCAATCATCTAACAATTGATCCAGGATAGGAGCCTTAATAAGTCTTCTCTACCTTCTCCACTCATGGATATGATCGGATATGTGGGTGGAGGTGTTCTGATGCAGATAAGTTAAGAGATCTGTACCTGTTTCATAACAGGTTAAGAAGTTGAAAGTGTGTAAGTAATAAAGTTGCCAAAGAACCAAAATCCACAAACGAATGTTGCGGAAGTTCAATGTACCATTTCGTGGTGGTACCGGTCAAAGTTCGCTTGAAGAGTCTTAAACGGAATGAATCATCCATTAGCGAGTTCGAGCAACACCACAAATGGAATGTCATGACATGGTTTTTTGGATCATTTCCCTGCTTCCCATTGAACTTTGGGATGTACGATGGTAACTTTACCGGAAAGGGAGGCCATGAGGGGTTATGTCGAATGGGATCATTAATCAACTTGGATAAATTAGGTAAGTCCAAAGTTGCTAGGAAAGGTAACTGGTGATTAGGTACTGGTAGTATTGATAGGGCATATAAGTACTAGTAGGAACATAAGTATACTGATAGACAGGTTGTTGTGATGAAGAATCGCCTAAAGATCCACCCGTGGGTGGTTGATTTCCAGGATCAGGACCGTTAGGACCACCGAAGCCTCCAGAAGGAGGACCACCAAGGCCTCTGCGACCACCAAGACTGTTGGGACCACCAGGACCACCTAGGCCACCAGGAGGAGGACCACCCGACCCTCCAGGACCCTTGGGAGGTAAACCTTTGGAGCCTCTAGAACCACTAGGAGGAGGGCCACTAGACCCTCTGAGACCATTCGGAGGGAAGCCACCAGGTCCCCCAGGACCACCAGGACCGTTAGGACCATAAGGAGGAAAGCCGTCAGGCCCTCCAGGACCATTGGGACCCCCAGGAGGAGGACCTCTCTAAGGTGGTCCTTCGACACCCCTCGCAGTATGTATAGGTATCCCTCCCATAGCTGGCATGTAGGACCAGTTGGGTTGCCCCCATGGAGTGAGAGTATTACTAGGATATGGAATTCCAGCATAAGGCATTCCTGTAGGGGTAGGTTGGTAATTGATATTTCCTAGAGGTACTTGATTTTCTATGCAACCATACCCCCAAGAGGTTTGATTGGTTATAGGTTATACCCCCAAGGGCTGACCTGAACTAGATGGGGGGTTAACCACATTCATATGAGTAGGAGGGACATAGACTACAGGTTTCTATATACTAGAGGTATGTCCTTGACTAGCTACAACTCCAGTGATATGTAACATAGGTCATGTCGAGGGTTTCCCCTCGGCACTAGAAGGTATTGATGAAACAAGAATTGAATGTTGTTCCCTAGGTGCAAAAGACCCGAGAGGATTTGGAATAGACATAATATGGGAGGTGGTGGGGTTGGTAGTTTGAGTTGGATTATGTGGAGTCACAGCGCGATCTAGAATAGGTTCAATGGGTTTCATAGAATCATCAAGTGAGCAATATCCCACAGATCAAGGGTCCGGATTACGAGGAAAACATGTTAAACGAGGTGGTGGTGTACCCAATATGTTATCTATTTTCTTTTCAAGTTCTCTTGCATGGAGAATAGTTGCCTAGTATTGTCTACATTCTTCTTCATGTGGTGAAATATCTTCAGAAGAGGTTGGATGGGTGCCAAACAAAGCAATGGCCTATCCCATAGAGCTATCCCAAAATGAAGCATTGGGACCATAATCTGGATGGGTAGTATCATCAACATGACCTTCCATGGAAGAATGGAACAAAATATTTCCCCTAGAAGGTTGTTGAACCAAGGGAGGACCATGCGAAGGATATGGATCTCTGCTTTCTGCAACCACATTTTCTTCCACTTGGGAGTTGGTAGCAGCTCCTTGATTGATAGCTTCCATAGGATCTTCTCCTGAAACAGGAATAAAATCAGGTGGCAAGCCCCATACTCTTTTGGATTGTCTTAATTAATCCAGTTTGTACAGTTCCTATCTAACCTAGGGTCTCAAAACTAGAAAAAACACACCAAATTTTTTTCTACCCAAGCTATAGGCCCAACAAGCAAACTTAAATGACATGAGGAGTTTAGATAGTCTGGTCTCTCACTATGATTGTCAAGAAGGTGCCACTCACGATATACCACAAGGGTACGTGCGTAGTAATATCCCCGAATGCTATTTTCGGTGTATGGCTCCAAGACGGGCAAAGGGATTTTCTCAGATAGATAAGGTATCCTAGTGGGGTCTCCCGATACACAAGGTACATGGGAGCTCAAATTGGTAGTAGTGTTGTTTAATGCACAACCGTTCACAAGGGGCCTTCCTATATATGATCGAGTATGTGAAGTACCTTTCTATATACATCAAGGGTATGTGAAAGGTCGTTCGATATACCAATGGTACATGGAAGAACAACGCGAGTCCCGAGATGCAGTGTGGATGAGTAACGATGGCTCCTACGCTTAACGATGCCCGAACACGTCTCTATCCTATCACTCAAATTGCTATGTAAATTTTAAGCCTATAACTACTGTTAATTTTAAATTGGATGGTTAGGTGAATGCATGGAATTTTGATAGAAAAAGTAAAACCATGCAGATATGTAGATGCAAATATTTCACTTTACCGTTCGTGGTATGCCTACTTATGGGAGGGAGAGAGAGTATTTTTCTTTTCTTTTTGAAAACCAAGAATTCCCAAACAATTACTTTGAACAAATCAGATCCAAAGACAAGCAACACATTCCAAACTCAATTTTCTTTTTGAAAGCAATCAGAGGGGTAAGAATCTCTTTTTCTAAAAGAAAAACAACAAGCACTCTACATGCATATGCAATCTATTTTTTCAATTTTTCTTTTAAACGTAGATAGATCTAACTTAAAACTACACTATTTTTTCTTTTGATGAGATTGTACTAATGCAAGAGAGACAAAATAAAAAAGGGAACCTGAAATCTTGTGAGGCTAACCAGAGATCCAGTGCCCTATGCTCAGTAATAATAATGACCTAATCTCAATCAAAAAAATTTCTTTTTAAAAGCAAAAAGAAGTCCTCTATGGAAAAAATGAAATTAAGATGATAAGCAAGTGGTTTTTCTTTCAGTCTTTATAAATGAAACGAAAAGAGATCTAACTGAAACTTAAGCTTTCAACAATTCCTTTCAAAATCACAACCAACAAGCATGAAAGCAAACAAATGATCAACAAGCCTAACCTAGATTTTGAATTTTTCAATCAAACTAATTTTTACCACAAAATTTCAACCATGAGCATTCAGACTCAAACTTTGTGCAGAGCTAAAAGAAAGCAAAATCAAACTTTTTGCAAAAATCATAAAAAACAAGTTCTGGAACAAGGCCTACCTGGCACTGCGCTAGAGGGGTCTTGGACAGAGCGGTTCTGGACAAGCACCGCTTCTAGCTAACGAGGTTTAGGAGGTGGCACCATGTATGTCTAACAGGGTTCAGCCGGTGGCACCGCTTGTTCCCAACAACACATGTGTGGTTCCCTGAAAAAATCCAAAGCACAAAGAGAACGAGATTTCAAGTTAAAAATTGATCAAATCAAAGTAAAGACTAATGAATTGATAGTAAAAAAGAGCATATAAGGTCAAAATAGTTCATATCTGAAAGTTTTAAACCAAAATTCACTAAGTCAAATGGTAGATTTGACTGAAGAGAGTTAGATACTGGAGCCTAGATTTGGACAAGTGTTCAAGGGCTAAGGAAGACCAGACCAACTGAAATTTGCTTTGCTTCCCCAGCGGAGTCGCCAGAATTGTTGTTATGAATATTGCACCTTCTGCGGACAGAAGTTGTTCCTCTGGTCTGAACGATTCAGATCCGGAACAAATGAGTGAATGAAAAAGGATGAAGACCTTCCCTCAATATTGTAAACACTTGAAATAAATCTTTATGATGAACCTGTGTACCTGCAGAACATGTCAAACAAACAAGAACATCAAAGCTACCAGAAAATTATTCACACATCCATACTAGTGACTAATGAATCCAGTAACATATACATGCGATATCAATACAACAGATATGTGGGATGGAAATCAGATTTGCATTAAGAAATGAATGAAGAAGCTTACAACCATTACCTTAGTGTTGACAAACTCCTCCACGAGACAAACACCTCATACCCGATAGCTCCAATTTGCTCTCTTGTGCTATTCCAATGGATTGGACTAGATAGTCAATTCAACAACATAACATTACCATTTAGTTCTCTCCCTCAACTATGGATATGATCTTGTATTTATAGGGCTCAATTGATAGGGATAGTTGACAGATTTATGGGTGCGGTGGCTCTAAGATCCTACCAAGAGGGATATCAACTCCAACTAACCCATATTGATAGGGATAAGGGAGGACAAGAGGATCATGATCTAGAAGCCTCGAGAATCTTCTCATTTTCCATTTTTACCAAGGGTACCTCTTTTGTTCCCTTATGATAGAGCAGTTTAGGTGAGAATCACTTCAAGAACAAAGCACATCTGCGATGGCACCACTTCTCTATAACAGGACACAAGCGGTGTTGAATAAGGTATCGCTCATCATCCAAAGGGAAAGCGCGGTGCTAGGTTTTTTCATGTAGAATTGACATCCAGAGCAAGTTTCCACTCCAAGTTTTGGGATTTAAGGCAAACATAGGGGTTAAGGATCTTATCACATGTTGGTGACAAGATTTGGGTATAACACTCTCTGGCTCTTTGAATCTCTTCGTTGGATAGTTGTTAGCTATATTGAAATATTTGGTTAGATTTGATGTACTTACTTTGAATTCTTATTCACTTAAAGTGCATCTCTCTTCATTTCATTCTTTCATTCACTATTATAATTTTCTCATAAATCTGATCTAAAATTTCAACCACTTTAAATTTAAACCAAAAGTTATCCTTTCCCTTGATTGCTTATGGGAATATCAAGGGCAAGTTTTTTTTGTGCTATTCAAATTGGACTCTCCAAAAATTTGTTAGTTTAATAAACAGAATACAACCCCCATAGTCACTCCATTGAGACTAGAAAAGTACCAGTCCAAACAGAGATATATCCATCAGTGACAAGGGATGGTTATTGATAGTTGTCATGTGGATTTTCTTGTGCATTTTTGTCATGACGAGGAAATACTGCTTCTAGAATATAGAGTCATTGATCATATCTTGTTTGCAGAGATATTTCTGTGACGATTCAAGTGTTTGCAGAACTAATATTACCTGGAGTTTCTCCAGCATGGCAACCTAATTTTGGAAAGTGGAATGATATCAGGAATGACAAATTGAACTTGTATAGTTCAGCCCATGAGGCAAAATTTCTACAGGTTTTTCTTCAATAAAGATATGGTTTTTATGTGAAACATTTACCACCCAACCAAGTTGTGGCTCTAATGTTTGCTATTGTAATCACAATGGTTTTGGACCTGACCACATCAATCATTAAGCATGGAGTGGGGGAATATTACTTTTTTTTTTCTGAACTTTAACTTAGTAAAATACCCTAGTATTGGAAAGCAAAGAGTTACAGAGGTAGTTTCATTTTGTAGAAAAAATAATTTATGTTACAACTATAGAAATTCTAAAGCCTTGATGGCATGAGGAATTTCATAAACAGGCTAAGGATCTAGGCACATAATCATCCTCATAGAGAATTGTAGAGAATTAGCATAAGGAGAGAAGAAGAAGAATTAATGAACACACATTAATGAATGATCAATAAATGATAATTGATATTATTACATAGGTAATACATCCTTATAAAATAAAATAGAGTTGCTAGAAGACAACTCAAGCTAGCTCATAAAGCAGGCTTACTAATTACAATAAACCCCATAGTTGTCTAAAGCACTTTCCCAATCTGCCAAGCACCTCATGAATTAGCAATAGCATGTGTGAGTAATGCTGAGTGAAGGAAATACTTGCTAATCCTAGAATATGGATAGAAAATAATGGAGGATGGTTTGGCAACAAAAGATGCCAGTTTCCTAGTTGATTAGCTTTACCTTATCCATAGGAAAGCAGGATAAAGCAGATAAAGCAAAATAAAGCAGAATCTACTGTAAAGTGCAGTTACCAATTCGGGATGGCCATAAAGCGATCAAGATCAACCCAAAATCAGAAATAAATCATTCCTAGGATATAGATGGCAAGTGTTGACTCTAAGGTGCAAGTGGATGCCAACTATCTAAGCTAGTGGGTAGGAAATTAATCAAATAATGATTAATTATTTTATGAGTGGGTTTATTATATTCCAAAACCCCCCTTTAAGCCTGAATTTATGATGATATCCCTGAACTAATCAGAAATATATATGCATATAGGGCCCAACAACAAAGATATGGTCACCCTTTTACAATTTATCTTGTCCAAAGAAATGAGGAAAGAGGCAAAACCTCAAGGGGAAAATCCTCCCTTAAGAAAGTACATGAAAAGAGATACAAAAATATGCTGAATTTTTGGTGTTGCTACTACTCCAAACTAAATTCTGATGTCTGGAGGAATATTCTTCTTGGGAAGAAGATAAATATGCTCACCTGGATCAAGGATAGCTGCAGGATGGAAACTAGGGCCATGTAGAACAACTGAGATTCAATGATGTGAAGGAAATACTGAAGGATCTTGAGACTTGTAATCAGCTCCAAGATGATGAGATGACTTGAAATTCGAACCAGTAGAGATGAAATGAGCTCCTAATAGGTGAAATAACTATCCAAGCAAATGTATAAAGTCTCCATCTTCATTTACACATAGAGGATGTGTGCAAGTGATCTTGTAGGAACATAGAGAAGGCATAGGATCAAAGAGTGCAAATACATGGGCTCCATGGGTTGATATAGCTTCCAAAGAATCCAAGAGATCACAAATAAACACAACAATAGACTCATGGGAATATAATGGTAAAGAATCCTCAATGGAATAGTACTATGAGGAATCAATGTGCTAGCGCATTCTTGGAGAGATAGCTATACAAATAGCTCCAATTTATCTATCACAGTAATTTAACCAGTCACTTGGCTCTTCATAAGACTCTTCACTACCTCCAATAGATATCTCATAGAGACCTTGTCTCTTTAGATATGAAATCATCTTCAATTTCCACTCTGAATAGCTTATGAATGGAGAAAGAAGAGGAACTGATACTCTTGAATCCATTCAAAGTTGAACCTGCAAAATAAACCTGCAAATCTGAAAATGGAGGATTAATTAATGAACTCTCAAAGATATGATATCATGTAGAGATTTGATATCCTTATCTCTGATACCATGTAGAACTTTGAGAACCTTAGCTCTGATACCATGTAGAAATTCTAAATCCTTGATGGCATAAGGAATTTCATAAACAGGCTAAGGATCTAGGCACACAATTAACCTCACAGAGAATCGTAGAGAATTAGCATAAGGAGAGAAGAAGAAGAATTAATGAACACACATTAATGAATGGTCAATAAATGATAATTGATATTGTTACATAGGTAATACATACTTATAAAGGAAAATAGAGTTGCTAGAAGAAAACTTCATAAAGCAGGCTTACTAATTATGATAAACCCCATAGTTGGCTAAAGCACTTTCCCAATCTACCAAGCACCTCACGAATTAGCAATAGCATGTGTGAGTGATGATGAGTGAAGGAAATACTTTCTAATACTATAATATGGAGAGAAAATAATGGAGGATGGGTTGGCAACAAAAGCTTCCAGTTTCCTAGTTGACTAGCTTTACCTTATCCATAGAAAAGCAGGATAAAGCAGATAAAGCAGAATCTAATGTAAAGCGCAGTTACCAATTCTGGATGGCCATAAAGTGGTCAAGATGAACCCAGAATCAGAAATAAATCATTCATAGGATATAGATGGCAAGTGTTGACTCTAAGGTGCAAGTGGATGCCAACTATCTAAGCTAGTGTGTAGGAAATTAATCAAATAATGATTAATTATTATATGAGTGGGTTTATTATATTCCAACAACAACAGACAATAGCCCTCAAACATTTAATTAATGTAATGTTTTTGCCAAAATGTCATACAAAATATTTGTTTACAAATAGGATGTCAAATAAGATCTATTGTATAGCATGGGAGCTAAAGCTAACAGACTATATAAAGGTGCATTTTACCACTGTTTTAAAATCCTCAAGGTAAGAAACAAAATCATCTCCTTTAAACTGATTTCTCATTGACATTACTGGACTCTAGATTCTTGTAACATGCTAATAAGTAATATATTATATAGGTAATATTAAGTCTATTAGATATTTATTTTGGCAATGAAAAAGGAAAACATAATGCATCTAAAGTGATGTGCATGCATGAAACTTATGCAAGTTAAAGGAATGTAATTACATGTTGAAAAAGGATCGTAGCAGATAAAGCAATAATGAGAATGGATCCATTTTCCTTCAGTATTAGTCTCACTTGTATTGTCCCAGACTGCATTTCTATTTATGAAAGAAGGATTGAAAAAAGGACTTGGACTATGGCCACACGTGCACAGGTTCCCTGAGGTTTTCCAATTGCTCCTCTCATTCCAGTTTGCAACATGTCTGCCAATACAGGGTTATTATTGATCATAGTGACAAAACAATCCAACTTTACAGTAAAGATTTCAAATACTCCTCATTTATAGTGGTTGGTACACTTTAATCTCTTTCAGTCCCATTAGCCTACTTCTTGTGGCCGTTCATTGAACATTGATAATTATCTTCTCTTATTAACTATCCCAAAAAATAATTGGATACCAGAAGACTACGTTTGCAAATAATAACTTTGGAATTTTGATCGTCTCGAAAATTAAACTTGTATGCTGCAATTTCTGTTTATGACATTGTGCATCTTCCCATAAAACTAAACAATCCTCCCATATTTAGAATTGATTCTATCCACTTGTAACTTGTAAGTTTTCATACTTTTAACATGAAATTTTACGTTATCAGACCAAAAAACATTTCATCATGAACAAGGACATTGCCTGAGAATACTGAGTTATAGAGATGTTTTCATATATGAAATTAAAGTATCAAGTTATACAATAAGTGGATTGTGAAAAAAAGTTCAGTTGATCAATTTTTAAGCAAAGTCATGTGATTCTTGGAAACAAGACATGTAGGACATGTTGCTTCAATTATCCGACACAGAACATGCCAAAATCAAAGATAGGACATGTGAACCAACAATGAAGTTGATTTTATGCCCTTCGTATTTGATGAAGACAACAAAAGAAACAAAACACAATCCTCTAAAACTATTTGGAGATTACAAGCTTTTGATGAATTGGGCCAATAGCAGAAGTAGAATTGAAAATGTTCTGAGAGCCCCAATAATGAATCCGGTGATGGGTGTATAACACTCCTTTGATGATATCACTTTCATTCATATGGATACAACTAGTTACTATATCAATATAAGTGTCAAATGATGATCAAACACAAAAAATTAAAATATTCAATACACAAAATATAGGTTTATAAGTTAGAAGCATAAACTGCAATTTTCTCAGAGTCATTTGATGTCATCAAAATAAAAATATATTACAGATAATGATTTACTGATACTATAGGTGGAAATACCAATGGAAAATATAAAATAGGTTAGATACTAGAACTGTAGATGGAATAATATCATAGCCCATCACACACATGACAATGCACCAGAAGTAGGCCTGACTATAGCTTCAGGAGCACTGCATAAATTCTCAGACATGACAACTTATGAAAGAGTAATAGAAGTGTAGATGTTACAACCATCAGTGGAGTAGCCGAGAGTAAAGTGGAGGAAGTTAAAAGCAATAAAGTGGAGAAAGCAGAAGAACCAGCAAGTAAATATGTTTACAGACAACAATCAAACTCACCTATAGCTGTGGAAGAAAAAGTTGAATAAGATATGGCACCGGTTACCAATGTAGTAAATGACATTGCTAAGAACCTTTCTATCATTTCTTCTTGTCATTGCAGATGTGGAAAAGGGAATATCCTTCGACACCAAACTATGGATCAAATACAAAGAGTATCGAGGAATATTACCTTCATATAAAACATCAATCATATTGTAAAGTCTCTTCTTTGCTTTCAATTGAACCTACAATGAAAAAATTGAAAACATAATCACTCTGAGAAGCCCTCATCATTAATTGTTCAAACTTCATCAGGTTTCTTAAAATGCCTCATTAAAAGAAACCTAGCCCTAAGATAAGATGAAAATTGGACTTTAATCAAAATGAAAACCTAAAAACAAGGGATGCTTGATATAAAGGGAACATACCTTTATTTCATCAATATACCCTAGGCATATATGGACCTTCCACACACATTATGTTGAAATTCAAAATCTACTATTGATCCAATACAACATAATAACTTATTTATGGATGTATAGAGAAGTTTATAATAGGAGATAATTTAATTTTCCAATATGAGATCATAGAAGTTAGGACAACAAGGATATATTTAAAAATGGAGGTATAGAGAATATTACTTGTGATCAGGAGACGTGAGGCTATATGAGTGGAATGCGCCAACACTCTTTTCTTTTAGATTTAATTTTTTTCTTTGAAAGTTGGACACTATCTATGTTAAAATATAGGCCCCAACTTCATAAAACTGCAACTGCATTTCCTGTCACAAAAAATAAAGACAATGTAATAGTTAAATATTAAACATCAATCTTAAATAACTAACATCAAGGAAATGCAATCCCAATCATCAATGTTACAACAAAAAACACAAAATATAGAATATATTTTTACCTTAAATGAAGCCTCAAATTCACATATAGTGATCTTGCTACCATATAGACTTTTCAACCTACTTCAAAATAGAGGAACACCAAAATTACTAAAATAACATGAATCACATCATCAACAAAGAACATGTAGATTCACGAGTCACAACTGGAAGGTGTCAGTGAAACACAACTACACTGACTACATTCAGGGCAAGTGGGGACTCCACTTGTTATCTCGTCCCTTAATGGTCCAGTGGACATGTGGGGACCTGAATCTTGAAAAACTGATAAACTGATAGAAACAAACATTATGCTCGATCTTGGCCTCCACTAGCAAATTGTGGTCATGGAGGCTAATACAATTATGCAGTGCAATTATGCCAAATGATTATTGCATTAGATGAATGTTGGTCTCGTGCCAATAGGTATCCTACGATCAATGCATAGGAACCTAGTGCATAGACCATTTTTCTTTTCGCTTAGCTATGTAGATCTCATTTATTTTTTTGAATAATGATAAGTATTTACAAAGAAAATATACAATCAACATAAGAGAATCAAGATTCGAAAAAGTGAAGACAATTAATTCATGCATCTAAAAGGTAATAAAAATGTATTTTCTCGAACCCTGAATTAATGGAAATCGACTAAAACCAATATTGATTCAAGCTACAACAAATGGTTAAATCAAGCATCAAATGAGAAGTAGAAGCATTCAAGGGACTAACACAATATTTAACCAAAATACACACAAACTTCAAAAATCGACAAAATTCTTCAAAAAAAAGCAATAATCAAACCATAAAGATTTGTCAAGATATTCCTGGTAAACACCAACATGGTTTCGTGTACTTGAATGAGCCCATTCTTGCTAAGCAAAAGTGTTGTCAAATGAGTTATTTATCCTTTAATGTTAGGAAACTATCTATGTGAAGAGATAGCTCCTAGGCCTAGCTTTCTCAAATTCCATGATCATTTCCTGTCACATACAAGAAAGAGACAATGTAAGAGATAAATATAAAAAAAGAAATATTAAAATAAGCTGCATGAAGGTAATGTAGCTCAAATCATCAATGTTACAACAAAAAAGTACAATGTAGAATCTATTTTTACCTAAAACACAACCTCAAATTCACATATAGTGATCACCAAAAAGGGTACATAGAACACCTGGACCAAAATAAGACTCAACAGTTCTTAATGTGTATTAGATCATATACAATCTTAGGTGAAATTATTTTTCCAATTCACATTCTGGCCCTAGTCCTCATTTTCGACATTATAAACACGACCTTCTCCAAATGAACCGTCATTATGATCATCCAAAACATTATGTTCCATATCAAGTTCATTAGATAAATTTGGTATATTTTTTTCTCCCCTTCTTTCACGATCTAATCGCCAAAGAGCTAATGCTCTTTCATATGGAAAATTGTCAACCTCATACTTTGTTACATATAATATTAAGCATGTATCCACATTTTTATCAAGCTTGTTCCTCAACTTTGACTTCAAGAATGTGAGTGCACCAAAACATTCTCTCATCCCCCACTGATCCCAAAATCATGGTTTGACATAAATCCTCTAATTTGAAATATTTTGACATTCTTTTCCATAGCATTTCACTACTACTGAGATTAGTCCATAATCTTGTAATTGCACCATATTATTTATTATTCGGGGGTGAAAATTGGCCCCACATTGTTGTAGCAAAGCATTCAACTTAATCTATCATTTTTTCTCAATCTAAAATACCTTGAATATGTTCTCCTTGTATCTCGGCCTCTCGAAAAAAATGGCTCTGCAAAATCTTGCATTTCTCTATAAAGTCAACCTTTAAAGTATCCGAACCTTGACTATGGTCCCAATATTGAGGGTATACAATAGACATGGACTCCAACAATTCATCTCGAGGAAACCCTTCTCTTATCTCTGATGATAGTGATTTTGTAATTTCTATCAAGTTGCATCTCACTGAAATTACAACATCATGAAATCATTCTATTGACATGGGGCACTATTTGGTGGGTCTTCCTATCTTATCATTATAATAAAATGGAACCATATGCCTAAGAACTTCTATACATAGCATCCCTTTTTCATCAAACTAGAAAAAAAAATAATCATTTTCTATATTGATTATCTTACTCCAATTTGTAAATTCTAAACCTGTAAAATACTCTGCCATAATATACAAATTATCTAATGCAAGACATGTTAATTTTCTTTCTCTTGTGTATTCAACAATATACATCATGCGAATATGAGCCATATTCATGAGGTTATTCATTTCATGAAGCATAGGAAAAATTCCAGCTAATGTTAATAATGTCTCTACATAGTTCATATAAATAGAAGAGTTTGAGCTTTTTCTACACTTGAGCGATGTTCATACATCACCCCTACTAAGGATGCATATTCATTGAATATTCTTTTAGTTGGTCCCTTCAGTGATATCCATCTTGTATCAACATCTTTTAATAGTTTTTTTTCCATTTGTAGCACCATCAGAAACAATTTTAAACTCTAAAAATCATTTGGGACTCCGACAAAAGTGTGCATGAACCTCACATACAAGATATTCAACCTTTGAAACCAATGAAAAGTAGCGCTATATTTTAAATGCAAGATTCATCCTGTGAGCCATACAATGAATACTAAGCATATATGGTGAAGCCGAGAGTTGCAGTCTAGCACAAAGGCCATTCCTTTTTCCTTGCATTACTGATGCTCCATCTGCTCCAACACATACTAACTTTTTTGGAATCATGGAATGATCCATACCACCAATTTCCTTCAAAATATCAATAACAAGTTCATAAATATTTTCTGCTGTAGAACTTTTGGTCATTTTATGAATTCCAAGTAGATAGGAATGTCTGATATGTTCATTGACCATATAAATGCTCATGCAAATCTATGAATTATTATCAATAGCCATAACTTCATCCAAAGACAGTGACATAAATGTAGCATTTGCAATCTTCTCTTTCCTTTCATCCTTTTCTACTTGAGTTGGATATTTTCCCCATTCCCAACCACTCCATAAAGACCAATGAGAAGACAAAAAATTTGGCACTTGAATAAAAGATAGATATTTCATCATTTTGGATAATCTGTCATAGGACGACCATTGGATAGGAGGTGAAATAGAATGCTTAATTGTATCATCTTTGATAACAAATTTGTTTCCATCATCTTTCCAAATTGAGATGTGAAGGTTCCTCCACTTTCCTCAATTTTTTTCTTATTTAGTAAGAATTTATTATATTCCACTTCAAATTCGAGATGCCGAAATTCACTAACAGATTTCCATTTGGCAGTAGATTTATTCTCATCATTTGCATCTTTCTTATCATACACCTTTCCAACATGCTTCTTGATTGTGTCTGACTTCATCTGCAATTTCACTACCTTGCCAATTTTCCAACTACATGAAATGCATTTAACTTCTCATGAGGTCTCATTCTTAATTGTTGGAGGTATTGGTTCAATACATGGGTATCTTGATATCCAATCAACTTTGAATTTTCTCCGTATGTCCCATTGTCCCTTTTTCCTTTTCCGTGAATGCATTGTGTCACCTTGTAAGGAAAAATATTTAACATTTGAACTACCAATTTCAAATGGAAATGCATTTGTCTCACTTTGATCACTAGAGGAATGTATTCTACCATCCATTGTCTGGGTTGTAGATGCATTCTCAAAAGTGTTGACATCTCTCTCACCGATACCGTTCTCAAGAGAGCTTGAAGCATGAATATGATGCGGATTATTGGATTGAGGATTTTTAAAATATGATATTACATCCTTTTGTTTTAATGTTTTATTTTTATTTCCACAATCCATGTTTGACATCTTACTTAATATTCCAAAATTCAAATTCCAAATCAATATAGAAACTAGAAGTGAAGTCTGCATGAGAAAAATGATATAAAATTAGTACAATGGTACATTATCAATTTATATTGACCCAACTTACAATGAGTGTTTACATTGAATCTTTCAATGACTCTTTCCCCGAAGGAGGTATAACACTAATACAACTGGAAGGTGTCAGAGCAACACAATTGCACTGACTAGATTCAGGGAAAGTGAGGACTCCACTTGTTATCTCATCCCTTAATGGTCCAGTGGACATGTGTGGACCTAAATATTGACAAACTGATAAACTAATAGAATCAGAAATTATGCTCGATCTTGGCCTCCACTAGCCAATTGAGGTCAATATTGTGTTCAAATCACGTAAATCACTTCAATGTTAGATGCATTTCATATCATGAAAATTTTTATATTGAAAGAAAAAGTCCAACTTTATGTAGACCTCAAGTCTTTCTATTATCACTTTTCTATGCAATGTGCATGACATTTACCTCAAAGTGAAATTGACATCGATAAATGAAACTACTCTTGAAACCCAAAGAGAATAGGTATTGCAACATATTGGATAAACAAATCAAGATCAAAATAATTTACAAGCAAAGAAAGCCAAATCAAGATCAATATAGTTTACAACCAAGGAAAACCTATATTATGACATTCCTATGGTGGTAATAAGATCACGTGTAAAGAAAGTCAATGAAAGCGAATATTTTATAAGCAATGAAAGACATTATCAGTTTAAGTACAAATCAACAAGCTCAAAATACAACATTTTTGTTTGAAAAAAAGATGGAGGACTCTACATATGAGAAGAAGATTGATATACCATATATGATCCACATTATTCTTTTGGAAAAAATCCACATAATTCAAACAAGCATGACATACACATATGTAGACTTTGTTCTATGTAACATAAAGGATCATTTCCTTAGATGATGACAAATGTCTCATATGGTGTGTACTGAATAGGTATATGATGCCCCATTTTTAACACAATTTCTATAATTTCTTATTCACCAACTTGAAATAACAAGCATTGACATCACATCAACAAAGAAATGAATAATATATCAATGAATTCTAAGCCCAAGTTGTACAACATGCAAATGATCCTTTAAATATTTAGCCAAAATTCCTAGCTTTTGAAAGCTCCACTAAATGAATCTATGTATTTAGCATAACCTATCCTTTTCAATAAGGAAACTGAGATGCTCTATATTCATAAAAACACATTATATAGAACACTTATCCTTCATATTTTCTTTGTTATACAAAGCTAACAATGTATATAAATTAGAGCAACAATGTCGAGCATAATATCAAAGGCTAACACCGATAATATCTAACTTCAGTCTTCCAAGATACAATGATTATAGATGAAAGCATAATACATGTAATAGAGAAAAAATATTTAAAATGGTTTGTTCACATGTCAAGAAACTTTTCGTGCGCATCCTAACAAATTTTGAAGTAATGCTGAGAGTGGGAAAATATCTAAAATGTTGATTTTTCACTAAGCAAAACGAATCCAGGTCTTTCTATATGTTCCACCCATTCACATACCATGAATGAATAATGAAGAAATTGGCATGTCATATTGATTGCAATCATAAGGTGTTAAGGGCCTATCGTTTTCCTCTTAAGGATTCAATGACATAAATGTTTACATTTAATGACCTGTATTGACAACATATCTTCCTCACAGAATTAGACCTTTCTGCAGTTCATTGATAAACATCATTTAATTTACATTGACAATTTGTAGATACAAAGCTTGTATTGGTTCAAATTAATGCAATGTTTCACCAAGTTTCCATGCTTGGGGTGTGGGAACAGGGAAATGGATCATAGGGATGTGTGGAGACACCTACCAAATTTTAGGAAACATCATGGGATAAGTCAAAGTCGCCAACATAGGGAATTCCAACCAAAATGCAAAAATTTAAATATATAAGAAACAATAACAAGGCATGAACATGGCCAATGAAATCATAATATAAATACACTTTTTTTGTCCTAAACATTTGATATTTTGTAAATCCAAAGGTCATGAGCCTCCCTTTTCAAAGGGGTGTTTCCCAAGAGTTTCTCACTAAGGGAAATGTCCCCCATTTCTTGGGAGATGTCTCCCCATGTTTTCGTAAAGGTGGCATTGGTAAAAATACCACATCGGGTTCTGCATCCTAGCAAATTCCCATCACCTGGGGCAGCACATCCCCATGTAACATTGCTTGATTATTGTCAATAATATGATAACCATGTCCTGAACTTAAAGTGGTTGACCAATACCCAAATGATTAGAGATATAACGTTGTTCTAAACTTAAAGAAGTTGACCAATAGACCCACTATCTATTTTAACCATAACCAAATGCTTAGAGAATACTGTAGTACAACAATCACTCGTAATTCATGGGAAGAATGATACTTTTCCATCGAGGCTGTCCCTTATTGTAGCTAGGATATGCTATGCTGACAACAAGACATGGGAATAACAGTAATACAATTAATTTGTAGCCCCAACAATTGTGGAAATTTGCGGGCTCTCAAATACATAGTTGACATCTCATTCATCTAGGTTCTTTCTCATGTGCACTAAGAGATGGACACATAGTTTTGTTGTTAACTGCAACCCCAAGCATATTGGAATCTGAAATATTTAGATAGACAACTTTGGATGACTATTCAATAGATAACTACAAGCAAATTGATGGTCCCTCTAAGATCAGAAAGAAAGTCTATCAGGTGTCTAGTTTTGGATGAATTTAATATTTACAACAAATTCAAAGTAACGCTCTGGTTCTATAATAATAGATTCAAGACATGACATAAAATAGTTTTGGCCATGGTCGTGGTGCCATCTATAACAAACCCACTATATATTGGACATTTCGCATCATGCCAATTATCTATTAGATAGGATGCAAAATGATCTACAACTCTCCTTCAATATAGGCTCAACCCTGCTCTAACAAGTAAATACATAGGAAAAGTTATCTACAAGTGTGGTCTTTGTAGCAAGGATTTCTCCCTACTATAGGGGCAGGAATGGATCCCTTATGCCTATAGGGCGCAAGGGTAGGTTCCTGCTAATGGTGAATGCAGAAAAACGAAACGAAAATAACAGAAGAAGAACAATAAACTAAGCTAAGCTAATCTAAACAAGAAGAAAAAGTAAATGGCAAGAACAGTAAACTAAATATAATGGTATAAAGAAGAAAACGAAGCTATGGTGAACCCCTCTGCAGAAAATGGGTTAGGGTTCTGCCTCCTTAAAACCTGCAAATAAACCTAAGCTACCATGGAAAACCCGCAAAACAATGTCAATAACAAAACCTGCAAATAGGAATCAAGGTTAGAAAGCAAATAACACTAAATAACTAAGAAACAGAAATAAACCAATGGGTATACCTTCTCTTGGGTGGAAATGGGCCACCATGCCCTAGCTCATGGGAGCACCTCTCTTGGTTTGGGAGCAATGGCTCAATGGGAATGGAGATGGAGGAGAGGGAGTGTGGGTGGTTTGAGAGGCAAAGGTCTCAAAGCATCCACGGGAAGCATAATAATAGGCAATGGGAGAAGTGTTTTTAGAGTGACCCCCCACCCTCCTTTTATAGCTTTTCCAAGGGGTTTTAGGGTTTTAATCCCTTGGTCAGGGCTTTAGCCCCTTTTTGGGATTTTAGCCCCTTCTGCCCTAACCTTAGCCCCTTTTAGGGTTTTAGCCCCTTTTTGAGGGCTTTAGCTCCTAGGGGGATATTTTGGGCTCCTTTTTGGGGTTTTTAGCCCTTTTTCTTCATCCTTAGGCTATTTTGAGGGTGTGGGGGTTTAATGGAGGGTCTAATGGAGTGATATGAGGGTTGTGAGATGGTGTCCTTGGGTGGTGTAGGCCATTGAGAGCTATGTGGGAAATTTTTGGGTTAACAGTCTTCATTAATCATAAGCCATATATAGGTAGATTAAAAATTTTCTTTTCTAAGAACTTCACCAATCACAAGTTTGCCAGCCATAACCAACAAGTAACTATCTTAGCATTTGAAGATAGCTTGTGGTTTTCTTCTCTTTCTCTTGTTTTCCATGTACTCAGGTTTGTTACTGCAATTGTTTTGGCAAAACCAAATCCTATCCATCATCCAAGGGCATTGTTACGAAATACCCACCCCACCCTCTCCGGTGTGTTCTTGGTCTACTTACTATAGGTAAATATTCTATCTTTTGCAGTTTCCAAAAAAGAATCAAAGACAATGGATCAATAATTCAAATGCATTTGTTAACTCATAGATATCTGAAAGTGCAACCTAAAATTAAAATTAAAATCCTACAAATTAATTTTATTTTGAAATCCTCCCAAGGGCAAACTTATTTAGGAGTAATGTAACTTCCCATAGAGTTTCCACTTTGATGACCATACCCAACCTTAATTGTAAAAATCTAGCCTATTTGAACTACTGATACTAAAATTGATGTTTACATCTTCATTTTCACAAGTAACTATGATATCCTATTCTCTCCAAGACCATCATAAGAGGATCATTAACAATTTTATGTAGCTATGCATTGTCTCTTAGTTAAGCACCCTTAACTAAATGCCAAAACACATTAACAAGGTGCCTCTCAGGCCTGCTCCTTTAAACATAAAACAATGTATTATATATAAATCAACAATATATATAAGCACAGATTTAAAACTAGTAACTATGACTAGTTTTATTCCTTCCTTCAGTTTTAGAATCCACTACCATTTTTCCACTAAAATATTTGCACTTCTTGGTTATAGCACCCACCTCATTGGTGTTTTAACTCTACAATCCTTGGCACTTGGTTATCGTTCTAGACATATGACTTATCCTTTGTTCCCCTGGCCTTATCACAATGGGAAAAAAAAAGTTTAAATATACGAACCTTCTCACTATGATATCGAATTACAAGTCAACACATCCTAAAACCACCATACAACCTCGATATTCATTGCACCGTCGAGAGGCTCATAACCATCATGAATTTTTTACTGCGAGGTGGATCTGGAATCATCGATCTAAATGAAATCTATTCTCCACCATTGAGACTATTGACTAGTTAATCGACCTATCCACACCCTTGATCAATCTACTCAATGCTCAGGGACCATTGATCACCCTTGGTTCTCTGTCTGCGCACACAATTCTCATGTTTATATATTCCCATTGATTATCTGGATTTTGATTGCTAAACTCAAATTCAATTCCATATAAAATAAAGATTTACACAAATGAATTACTCTTCCATTAGATTAAAAAAAACTAATAGATTCTATTTTCACTGTTATTCAACACAAAGACTTCATATAGAAAATCACTTTGTTTCTTATTTAATTTTCTGAGCTTATCATACAATGTAGAGATCGATTTTACCAAGAGAAATTGTATCTGTTTTTCTCCAAGGAATTGATAATTCCGAGCCCTCTTCCACTTGAATCTCTATCTTCAACTTCTATGAGCTAACCCTAGCTCTATTGAGATACCAAAAAGATAATTAACTTAAAGGTCATAAGATAAACTAAACACAACTAGAATTCTACTTCTTTGATCCTATAAAGAAGGAACATAATCCATGATTAACTTAACTAACCGGTGACTCACTTGACAAATCACTAACTAGATGCTACAATTCTGGAAATGCTCAACTAACCCTATCAATTACATTGGGAAAAGGATCTAGTATCCTTATCCTCTTTATTCAACCTCTGAAAAAAATAAAGCAAATTAAAAACATGTGAGACCCTAGGTCTCCTTAAGTTCCCTTGACCTAGAAAATTCATAAATGAATTTACTCAAACGGTCTATGCCCCTGCATCAAACTAACTTGGCACTTCGAAATGAATTTTGGTTTTCTTCCCTTTTTCTTGTGAGCTATGTTCTCAGGTTTGATGCTGCCATTGTTTTGGCACAAACAAACCTTTTTAATCATATAAGGGAATTTGTTATCAAATCACCATGCCACCTTCCCCTGCACTTTCTTGCTCTACTTGTTATAGGTAAATTTTCTATCTTTTTCTCTACTTGTTATAGGTAAATTTTGTGTCTTTCGCTCTACTTAATAAATCAAAGCATACCAGAACTATATGACTTGTAAGTAGTTGTGAGGAAAATATCCAATTTTCATATATGCACAAAAATAGGATAAAAACTGGGAAATAGGATCTGCATTCTAGTTTTACTTTCAAGGTTCGATTTCCATAAGAATGATGTGCCAAAAAACATAATTTTGGGTTGCAATTATAACTAGGATTCATACATTTTCCTTCCTGAGCTTCCTCATGTGTTTGGGTTCCAGGGATGTGAAACCAAAAAGACACAGACTGAAACATTATACAAGCCTCAACATTCTCTAATTTTGTTCCATGTACCAATATAAAATAAACATGAGGTGAACATTGGTTACCTTGACAGTCCCTCCAAGTTTATTATTGCAGTCTCACTAGGGAATGCCTAGAAAAATTCAAAACGTCATGTAAGTATAGTGCATTTGTTCTCCTGCACTTATCTAGGCTTACCATTGCATTAGGAAATATTACGGTGACTATAATCAGCAAGGAATTCCTATAAAAGTTGGATGAATCGAATCATGCTATAGAAGGAGAGTTCTTCCTTTGAAGGTTTTTATAGACTCACTTGTAGGAATAAAGAGCCAAACATAGGAGAAACTCTGTAGACTCTGTACTACCAAAAACATATTTTGGGAAGGGATGTAACTGCCATGGACACAGGGCTTTCAGAATTTTTATTCTTTTTTCTGGGACCACAAGAACAAACTCTTGGCGATATGCAAGCAAAATCAATCTTCAATAATGAATGCTCAATCAAAGTTGCATTGCTTATAACTGCACACCATACATAACAATACAATGATAATTATGATTCAAGGGTTCCATGACTATTCAAACTGGAAGCCTTAAAATTAATAGACATCCCTATCACTCAGATTAAAACAAAAGGAATTGCAACTAGCCAATGCATTCATGGCAAGAATAATAATGTATGCATTTGATGTCAAAGAGGAAATGGCCAAATATAAACCCAACCAATGGCCTTCTGCAGAGAAGTATTAATGGAAGTATTGGTGAGTCTGACTTGAGGAGAAAATGTAGCTACAGAAATAGGGCCTCCAAAGCATGTTCTGTGACCTACATTAGACATGTCACTTAGACCACCACTCAAAATTTGGAATCCTAAGCCTGGGAATGAGACCTCAATGACCAACTACTTCACTTTCTCCCACATAGTTAATTGTCCAATGAGATCCCTCATTATGTCTCCATTGGCCATCAATGCGATGCATAAGGGAAATGATCTTTGCTACTAGGTGTTAGGGTACATAGGGTACTCCCAAAGGACCGAACACCAAGAACAACCGCTTCACACAAACAGATCACAGATCAATACACCAATGTTTGTCACGTGGTTAAAACCCTCGAGAGGAAAACAGTCCATGGCCCCAGCCAAATAGCTACTTAGAGCAATTTATTATGCAAAAGAAAGAAAGTTACATGAGCTTCTCATAATCGATCAACTAGCCAAGGACCCTCTATGCTCTTTAAATAGAGATCATAGACCAATTGGGTGTTAAGCCACGGATCAATGGTAGGTATGATCTAAGAGAAGTTGAACTGTCGGATCACTCTATGTCTAGAACATATCCTGACCGTTGGATTAGAATATTTACAAATGCATACTAATGCATACTAAAGAAACACACTTTTACCTAACGGATATATTACACAAGTTGATCTTAACTAACTCCTAAGTGTCTAAATATCCTAACATCCCCCCTTAAGAACAACTTGGGATAGGATTGAAAGATTTACAAAAGTGACACTATTAGGAGAAGGAAGGAGGCATTAGAGCCAATCCCCCCTTAAGGACACATTCCTGAACTCCTAACATAGAACGAAGTTTAGAAAACTTCGCTTCTGTAAGAGACTTGGTGAAGATGTCTGCAACTTGATCATCTGTAGGACAATAGAGCACTTCAATAACACGATCATGAACAATATTTCTGATGAAGTGCATGTGTAGCTCAATGTGTTTGTTGCGCTGATGTAGAACTGGATCTTTGGCAAGCTTGATGGCACTTTTATTGTCGCACCAAAGTGGAGTAGGCTGCTACTACTCGAATCCAAACTCTGAAAGGATCTGTCGAAGCCATAAAGCATCCTGACTGGCATTAACTGCGGTTCGATATTATACTTCTGCTGAAGAAAGAGCAAGAGCTTGTTGTTTCTTACAAGCCCAAGTGGCAGGTCCAGATCCCAGACTGAAAACATAACCTGCAGTAGAATTTTGATCATCAGGATCACCGGCCCAATCTGAATCAATGAAACCAACCAACAAAGGTTTCCCCCCTGTACTGTAATGAATCCCAAACTGAATTGTACCTCGAATATATCGAAGTATTCTTTTTGCTGCTTTCCAATGACTTTCATGAGGAGTTTGCATATAACGGGAAACACAACCAATGGCAAAGGAAAGGTCAGGACGGGAATGAGTCAAGTATAAAAGGCTACCAACAAGCTGACGATACAAGGTGGCATCTAATTCAGGGGAAGTACAAGTGGTAGAAAGCTTGACTCCAGACTGGAAGGGACAAGGGGTTGGTTTACAATCTTCCATGTGGAAGCGACGAAGAAGGTCACAAGCATACTTAGACTGGGAAAGAAAGATTCCTTCTTTGGTTTGCAAGACTTGGAGACCAAGAAAATAATGCAAATGTCCTAAGTCTAACATTTCAAAATTTTGCTTAAGACTGGATTTCACATGGGTTATAAGGTTAGGGTCACTACCAGTAAGGATCATATCATCAACATAAAGAACAAGTATGATGAGATGGTTTCCTACTTTCTTGGTATAGACATTGGGGTCAGAATGGCATCTAAAAAAACTAGTGTCAAAGAGAAAGCTATCCATTTTGGCATACCAAGCTCTAGGAGCTTGGTTAAGGCCATATAAGGATTTCTTAAGGAGACAAACAAGGCTAGAGTTATTCTGAACATATCCAGGAGGTTGTTCCATGTAAATCACCATGTAAGAAGGCTGACTTGACATCCATTTGATGGACTTCCCAGTTATGTAAGGCTGCAAGGGAAAGAACAAGGCAGATGGAGTTCATTTTTGCTACAGGGGCAAAGGTTTCATTGTAGTCAATCCCTTCAACTTGGGAAAAACCTTTGGCAACTAACCTTACCTTAAGTCTTTCAACACCTTCATCCGATGCATACTTAGTTCTGTAGACCCATTTACATCTGACAAGTTTTCTTCCTTTTGGAAGAGGAACAAGATCCCAAGTATCGTTCGCCATTAAGGAACGATATTCTTCATCCATAGCTGCATCCCAATCTGGATTTCCTGAAGCTTCTGCAAAAGTTTCTGGATCATGATTCTCGAAAACTTGATCCAAAAGATAAGAGGCTTGCTGAAACTGAGAACGTGTTCGACGTTGATCTCTAGGATCACCAACAAGATCACCAGCTGCTTCACATGTTGAACGGACCCATCGAGGAAGTATTGGTGTTGGTGCAAATGGAGGAACATGAGCAGGCGGAGGTGGATTTTCATCCTCACTGTCATCATCAAAAACTGGAGTTGGAAACCTGTTAAGGAAGCTGGAAGAAGAAGAAGAAGGCACAATTGCCGAATCAAGCTCACAGGCCAAAGATGGCACGCCCGCCAAGTTAGGCTCGCAGGCCAAGAGATTTTTATCAAATTTAACATCTCTTCTAATGATTATATCATGAGAATGTGGCTGAAGAAGTCTACAACCTTTTACATCTTCAGAATATCCAACAAATATGCACTTTTCACTTTTAGGCTGCAATGATTTCCGTTTTTCATCCGGAATGTGAGCCCATGCTTCACAACCAAACACACGAAAGTGACTTACATCTGGTTTAATTTTAATC
>LPNX010607369.1:3415-47698 GCA_001517045.1 Pseudotsuga menziesii | reverse complement strand
TCTTCTTTCCTTTTTGCTTGGATCCTTTGTCATTTTTTAAAGGAGGAGCTGACTGAGAGGGTTTGGGACCCTTGTTGTTTGGCTTATTATTACGAGAATTCTGTTTCTTGGGAGGCTTGGACTTTTCTTTCTGTTGGGACAATAAGGCTTTCCCAGATGTATCTGCATTTTTAATTATTCCAAGATGAATGAACTTATCTCGCTCTCTAATTAAGGAATCACAAAAGGATTCAAGGCTAGGCTCTTGATAGCTAGTTGCTGGCAAGGATTCTTTCATGGAGTAGAATGTAGATACAAAAACAGAATATGCAGGTCCAAGTTTTGAAAGAATATGATAAATACATTGTTTGTCTTCTTTCTTAATCTTGCATTCGGCACATAATAGTCTAAGAGTTTTATACTTAGATAAATAGTCTTGAATGCATGAAAAATCATTTGGATTCAAGGAAAGCAACTCATGCTCAAGTTGATGACCCTGAATTTCATTGTGTTTACCAAATACAGATTCCAACTTTTCCCAAGCTTTATCAGGTTCATCAATGCTAGATATGTGGAATCGCAAATCAGTAGAAATTGACATCTCAATCAATCCACAAGCTTCATCACATCTATTTGCCCATTTAATTTTTTTATCATCATCAGTGGGTTCTGTTTCTTTTCTTGAGGTTATCCTGAAAAGTCCCCTACTTCGCAAAACATCCTCCATACGAGATTTCCATGAGAAATAGTTAGAACTTGTAAGTATAATACCACAAGGGGCGGCCATACTGTAAAATAATGGCTAAAAAAAACAGAAACTGGCGGCCATACTGTAAAATAATGGCTAAAAAAAACAGAAACTAACTGTCTGGATGCAAAGAGCTCGAAAAAATATGTGGTTTTAAAAAAAACGACACTTAAAACTGATTTTGGATGATGAAGTTATGCTTGATCAAAGGAAATGTTGAAGATGTCCCCAATAGTGACGTGGCAGATATTAACTTGACCAACTAAAAAAAAGAACACCCCTCTTCCAAAGATCAACCTTTGACAATCACTTTATAATAAATTTGATTTGAAGTGAATCACTTTTGTAGAATAAGTGAGGTTCACTTTTACAATAATGTACTTTTAAATAGTGTGGCAATAAATTAAAAGACTTAAGTGACTCACTTTTATTTTATTTTATTAATGTGGGATGCACTTTTACAATAAAGTAACTTAAAAATAGAAATTGCATGCACTAAAAAGTAGCTTGATAAGATTTGAACTCAAGACTTATCAAGGTATAAAGCAACTTTGGACCAAGTGAGCTAAGTTTAAAAGGTACGTAAAACTATGGAAAGAGGAAGGGGGATTTTTTTTTTTACTCTTCTCTCTCGTTTTCCGTGCTTGCTTTCTTTTCCTGCAAACCACAAAAAAAACGAAAAACAAAAAAAAAATTTCCACACAATGGGGTTAGACCTTTGGTTAGCTTACCCAGAAAGTCTACGTTTTCAAGTTTTCTCCCTGTTTCTGATTTGTCATGATCGCACAAGGTGCACGGCAAAGAGCATAAGTAGCCGAGAAGACAAAAAAAAACTTTCCCTTCTGTTTCTGATTCGTCGCGATCGCGGAAGGTGCATGGAAAAGAGCATACGTAGTCAGGGAAAACAACAGTCCGAGACTAAAAAATAAAAGATCTAACAATAAACTGATAAAATATGAGAGATTTATAAATAAAAATAAAACAAATCCGTCACTGTAACATTATACCTTCAGATTTGCCGAAATGGATGTTTCTGGAGCAAATGAAAATGGTTTTCAGTGAAACAAAAACTATTTCCTAATGGAAACGGTGCTTTGGACGCAATGGAACAGCTCCCACAGGCCACAAATGCATAGAAAATATAGAACCAGAAACCCTTTCAAAGTTTCGGCAACACCAGTTCCATATCTTGATCAAAACCGAAAGCGGCTCTTCATAAAATCTCTGATACCATGTTAGGGTACACAGGGTACTCCCAAAGGACCGAACACCAAGAACAACTGCTTCACACAAACAGATCACAGATCAATACACCAATGTTTGTCACATGGTTAAAACCCTCGAGAGGGAAACAGTCCACGGCCCCAGCCAAATAGCTACTTGGAGCAATTTATTATGCAAAAGAAAGAAAGTTACATGAGCTTCTCATAATTGATCAACTAGCCAAGGACCCTCTATGCTCTTTAAATAGAGATCATAGACCAATCGGGTGTTAAGCCACAAATCAATGGTAGGTATGATCTAAGAGAAGTTGAATCGTCGGATCACTCTGTGTCTAGAACATATCGTGACTGTCGGATTAGAATATTTACAAATGCATACTAAAGAAACACACGTTTACCTAACGGATATATTGCACAAGTTGGTCTTAACTAACTCCTAAGTGTCTAAATATCCTAACAATAGGATCATAAGGAAGGGGCTGTCTGAATGAACTATAGACCCCCTATTAAGAATCAACCCAATATAAAACAATATAAAACCGAATTATTATACTTGTAACATTTTACCTTGAATCCAAAGATGAACAGTGAAGCTAAACTGTTTCATGCAGACAACAAGCATACAAGGCAAAAAATGTGACCAGGCCCTTGAAAACCTGAGAAGATATGTGCACCTACTTGCTCATTGGAGAAGAAATAGCTATTTCCGAGTTCATGCATAGGTAAGGACTCAAACTGTGTGAGCAGAAAAATGGACTAATCAAGCCAAGATGAGGACTATCATATGAATGTGTCGGTGCTCACCATGGAAGTATTGGAATACTTTCAAGAATACCATTAATGCGATCACTTGGATATTATCAATGGTGCCTGCAAATACTATTAAGGGGTTCACCATGTTGCATCCATTGGAATATTACGTGATCATGGTCAATACAATTGTCCATCAGTAAAACCTCATTTTTTCTTAGATAAGAGAATATTTTGGGTGGAACCATGCATCCAATCCACTGAGAAAGGGAATTTTGAGCAGTCCAGTTCCTTTTAGCAACAGTTCTAGGCCATTTTGTGCATGATTCAACATTGTTTTAACCCTGAAACAATAATAAAATAGAGAAAATCTTAATTCTGGGTGGTTTTAAGGTCATAATAACATGAAACAACAATATGGGCATTCCTAGGGTTTATAAATTAATTTCAAACCTCTTTTTGACTTCCTAACAATAGTGGGAAGCATAGTCAACAAACTTGGCCAATCTATGAATGAAAAGGAAGGACATTATGATTCAAAGGGACTAGATGGTAATGTCCTTGGGACTCAGCATGCAAGTTTGTGTTATGGGAGAATCTGTCAAAGTAATCTCTTTTCCTATCATTTCTCAAATTAAATGTTGTGATAACTTCCTGAAGAAAAACATAAAGACTTTGAACCATTGATTAATTTTGCATACTAAGGCTAGCAGAGAAAGTACATTAAGGGAATAATTACAAGAAAAATTGTAAATCTTTTCAGGCATGTTGGAAAAATGTCATTGGAAGTCTTATAACAGATGACCATACATATAGTCAACCAAGGTTTTGAAACATATTCATCAGGAATCACTATGTTTTGTAGATTACATATAAAAAATATAGCCCTTCTAGTTTTGATCAACAAACTAAACATGACATGGTGGTGGAAACGTTCACATTTCAGCACAAAATAATATGATACCTAATTTACAAAAATCATGATTCTCCTCAAAATTCCTTGCAATTTTGACTAGGATCAATATCTATTAGCCATTTATAGCAGCTTAGGAATTGAATTGTGTTGGAGTATTGAGGAAATTTTCATTGTTGTTTTATTTATGATCAGATTGTGGATCCAAAGAATTGGATGTAAAATCTTGACATGATTAGTAATAGTGAGTAAACTCTCATTCTAGGCATGTTTTTGTAGATCTCTATGCACTAAAACAAACCCAAGGGAATATATAGGAAAGGAAGTCATCAACAACAACCCTACATATATTAAGACATGAATTGCAGACCCATCAAGACACTCCTGTAGTAGAAGATTAATATTTGGGGCAGTGAAAAGAGTTTTTTTAGAACCATTGGGTTAGTTTTGTGGATGAGAATAGAGGTTGATATCATAAGGAACAAATCTGGGCAGCATTAAACCCTCAATATCCATACTTTGTAATAGTAACTAGTCTTCTCTTCTGGCAAGTACAAGGTACCTAGGCTATAAAATTGGCCTCAAATAAAAGATCTATGTTCATTCCAAAATGAAATCATATCATTTTCAAGCACCATAATCCAATCATAAAACAAAAGGGACTGTTGAAGATGCAAAGTGGTTGCAAGTGGCTACACAAAATATTCAATCACTGTAATATCTACATTAAGATTCCAACAAACATACCAAGTCATTTTTATGATTGGATGAGTTTCACTCTTGGAGACTTGTCATCACTATCCTCTTCATATCAAATACCTTCAATACCTACTATTGTGAATTTTAGGTGAGGCCCTTCCATACTTATCTTTCAATGTTTCAAAAATAGGGTTTCTATCTCATTAAGGAAATCTTCCATAAATTAACCCTTACTTGTTAGTTTAATTTCCTTAGTTGATTTCTTAAAAAAACCTGATTTGAAATGCAAGTGAAGTACCTTTATAATCTACAGCCTCAGGTTAATGTATTTAAGATCTGAAACTCTAATTACCCTAGTGGCCCTTGCTCCTTTTTTTAATCCTTTCTTTCTTTTCCCTAAGGTTTTTTGGCTTTGTCTTAAATCCAAGTAGTGACTCCACTCTCTCTTTTCTCTTGAATGGACCAATATCCTTTATCAATAAAAACTTGATATTCTATTTAAAAAACAGAGACAATTCATTGTTGAATCATCCATGGCTTGTAAATAATGCTATTAAGGTTAAAATCCACCACGATAGAATACTCATAACACTAAACCATAATCACATGTATGTTATACAAGTGTTGGGTAACAAACCATTGAATTACCTTGAATAAAGCATCACCCAAAACATATGAAACCAATGCCAGTAGGGTTGGATCAAGCTAACCAAATGCTCATGGGAGAAATTAAACATAAGGTAATTGGGACCTTTCATTTCCCCTTGAACTAGAACAAATAAAATGAAGGTCTGATCATAGTCAAAGCCAAAAACCAAGCTAAGGAGAATCACATGTATTTTTTATGCATAGTTGGGGGATCTTGGCTCAAGATTTCAAGGATAAACCATAATAGTTGTAAGGTCACAAAATTAAGTATATAAATAAAATAATTGAGGCATGAATGTATGGACACTCATAAGTACATTGATTGGCTACCTATACCTTCCATTTTCTCAAATCACGGGAATCTATGAGTTAAGATGAACTGGTCTGCTTGATCTATTATTTTTCTGTAGAAATAGTGATCACAGTCAAAGACTTGACATATTTATATGATGGGTCTCTAAGGCATACATGATTTTCAAGTAAATTGCTTCTACGGAGTTATATGTTCTTGTGATGGGTTCTTTATTGTGTGTAATTACAATTGTGATCGATCACAACATGAAACTATTACATAAAATTTATGAAAGATAACACATTATGAAAACATTGAGTTGTTCTTTTATACAGTGTGTTTTGGGAGCATTTGCAAAGATTGTTGTAGGGTAGCCTCTCCTCAAGGATTATTTGAGGTTTTACTTCTTGTTTGATGTGAGAGGGTATTCTTGGTACATATTAAACCATGAAGCGACAACAGGACCTTAATTAATTTTCCTAAATCAAAGAGTTTGGAGAGATCATTTTGTTTGCTATAGTTGTGTTGTTGTTGTCTAATAAAGTGTTTGTAACTGTATTTTGGTGTGATTGTTGTGGAAAGAACATAACTATATTGTATGGTGTATATTTATTTGGGAATACATGCATCAATCAATCACTATTGTAGCATATTTTTGAAGTGGGTGTAACTATTCCTAATCATAATTATGTAAGAGTAATAAGTTGTTTTTGGATTTAGAAACTTTGGTTGGTGGTAGAGTTAAACTAATGATCTGTTAAATCCAACCCCAATCTTTGAGTTTTTCTAAATAATGTTCTTTGACCCTTTTGTAGCAAGTTAATTATTAATTTACTCTACTTCTCTTGTTTTGGTCTTACAATTGACAAGGGTCACTAGCACCATAATTGCACTATGTTTCCTTGCAACACTAAAGTTAGGTCATGTTAAAGATGAGAAAAGAGGCTCAACTAATTTTGTAGTTGATGTTTCTTTTTGAATGCTGTTGTTATCTTCCAATATATGAAGTAATTCTTCCATCACAACACATAAAGAGTCTGGTGATTCTAGAATAATTTCTAGTATGTTTTCAACCACCCCATCTTTAATCATATCAATATTTAAAAGTGGTCTATATTTTCCTAACTTTTCCAAGGTATTTATAACAACCTCATGAAGAGGATAATTCCCACCAAACAAAAGTTCAAAAAGTGGAACAACAACACCATGTGCAGTAATAAGCTCTAGAAAATTTTCATGACTTAATAGGTTATCTAGAGCACAAACTACAACATCGTCAATTGGACTAAACTCTATAACAATAAGAGAAACCATAGGTTCAACACATGTTGTTGCAGCTAGTGTAGATATAATTCTTGTATTTCAAAAAAGAACACAATACAACTCTACACCATACTCTTTCATATCCATAGAGAAATTAGAGAAGATAATTCAACATAATGCATCCACTACATTTGTTTCAACATCAACAACTGCAAGTGCTCTTGAGGATTTTCAAACAATAACCTAATAAATGCACCAATTGCGGCACATTGTTAATTTTTTGACCTGGATCTAAGAATTTCTGATGATGGATAACCATACTAGTTGCTTCGCCAACCTTTTGTGGTTTGTTGATAAAATACCTCCCAAATCTCTTGCTACAGTGTATCTTGATCCCCTAGTACCCAAGGATAATACTGCACCCAGCTGATTGACAGCTCCAACAGAAGATTCATGCTGCCATATCTCAGAACTACCAAAAAGAATCCATAATAACTCTTCCAGTGATGAATCTTATATAGAAACTTGAGGACCAAGAGAGATATACTTTTCTAAATAATTTCTAAATATTTTATAGCCACATAGATATATTTCAAGTTGAATTAAAATCCCTGTCATTAAGGAAGGAGTGCTTGAATAAGTTGGAATGGATTTCAATAGTTCAACAAAGGAAGGTATATAATTTCGGGAAGTTGCACCAACCTTGATATAATCAACTTTAAACTACCACTCTAGAGCTACATTATATGGTTTGCGTACCAATGAGAATTCCTTAGATAGTTTTGTAAGTTTTGAGATTTTTGCTTCAACACATCCAAGTAAAGGTATAATTCCACCACCAACAACAAAATTATCTACAACAAGCAATGTACCTATATTGCCATTACATATTAGATTAGCTAGAGCTTGTGCATCAATGTATTTATTTGCAGTGTAATCAAATTTCAGTAAAGTTGCAAGTTCAAGAATGGATCACATTGTTGAAGGTGGATGAATTATATCCCTATCTTGAAATAGAATTGTTAGAAAAATAGCACACACCCATATACTGTCCTTTTCTAGAGTATCAGTAAGCTCAACAAACTATTTCACACTTGTCAATAAGTATAAAAAGAGATGCTTGTGTTCCTTAAAGACCCATTAGAAAAAAAATGGTGATCCCCAAAGGAAATTTAACCACCAAAAATGAGATGCATACATAGTTTAAATTACATAGTCCATACTAAGAGGAAATTTGAGTTAAAGAAGCAAAGAATGTGCACACTGGGCATTGCAACAATGAAACATATAATTGGCCAATGGTAGAGAAAAAATATAAAGTTATCTTGAAGAAAACTTTAACTAGTGAGTGTGAGCATACATACAATCTGAAATATCGATTCGATGTACATAATGCAAGCCCATAAACGTTGAACCTGAACCACGATTCGTGAATAATGTTAACCTTGAATGTTGAACATTGAATCGAAATCCCTGCTATCTATGTTGTTCATGCATCTCAATTCTTTGAGTGGGTGACTCCTTGAGCAAGCAAGGAATTTTATAGAGATGAATAGAAGTGTATATGTGATCAATATTGCTAGAAATCAAGGTGAGCCAACGATCAGGGTCAAATTCAGTTGGAAATCAAGGGCAAGCCATAGATCCCGCTTGTTTTTTTTTAGAAATCAGGGTGACCTATCAACCAAAGGATTTTCTTTGTAGAAATTGGGGGCGAGCCAAAGGTCTATGTCAAACTCGGTTGGAAATCGAGGGCGAGCCATAGATCCCGCTCGTTTTTTTAAGAAATCGGGGGCGACCAGAGGAATCTTTTTGTAGAAATTGGGGGCGACGTGAGTAATTTGGGAGATTGGGGATTTATTTCATAGGGCTATTTAGGTGAAATGGATTATTTTATTAATAATTAATGGACGCTTTTAATAATTTATAAAAAATGCCCAGCAAAAAATGTAAACTCCTTTAAAATAGCCCATGGGCTATAATTCGCTCGTAAAATCATGTATTGACGTTATAAGCTAGTCTTGGAATGAAAAATATGGGAAAGTTGCTGGAGATTCCAAAGTTATAATAGATTGGCTAACCAAAAATGTCATCTTCAATGTAATATCCTCTCCACTACTTATACTTTACTACAACGGGAAATATAAGGTAAATGACTCAAGGTTATGACCATGACAGTAAAGCACTTTAAGTAATGGTTTGTAAATTTATTGCTTGATGGTCTAAAAACTCTTAGGCATCATCCTAAGTTGAAATGATTTTTGAATAGACTAAGTGATTATTTACCGAATAACAATAGCAATTTATGTGGCTTTGTTATTGTGTGAAAACTTAATTATTATTATAAGATTAAATTAAATTAAGTGATTATCTTAATCACTATAACTATATTTAAATTTCACATTATGTGCCAAAGAATTCATTTGCGGAGCTTTTATTCATAATTTGGCCAAGTTTTCTCATTCATGGGATTAAATTATAGCCACTTTAATTAAAGTAAAATTAATATTTTTATAGAACTTGTCATAGTCATATATAATATTTAAATCTATGAATAAATAGATAATTAACTTGATAGTCTAAATAATTGGTGATCATTTTTTTTTCAGCAAAAAAAAATGTACTTCCGTTATTCAATTCTGAATAAAAAAGTACAAAATTATCGGTCACAGTCTAGAAAAACCGGATTTTCACTGTTCTTATAGACATGTCCCAATTCCGAGATATAAAAAAACCGATTCTTAAATGCCTTTAAGATCATAATCGCAAAATTCCAAGCAGAAGTGTGTTAATCCCCAAAAAAACTTGTACAAAAATACTTTATAGACCCCATACAAATAACTATATATCCTACAACTTCAAAACCTGAGAATTAGAGATCATAGATATTTATGGAGTCAGTATTAGATTAAATATTATCCAACTATTATTCCCAAAAGTGCAATCCTTCTTTTCCTTCCAAAGCATACTTTGAGAGTTTACCAACTAGCTGATTATGTTTTTGGTAAATATGATTGAAATTCTTGAGATCCAAACATATCTTGTTGCACGAAGGTAACAATAAGACTACTTTCAGATTAAAGTCACCTTGCACCCATTTGATAGTGACCCTAGAATCACCATATACCTTAAGAATCACTATACCAAAAATAGGAGCAATATTGCACCAACACCAAAGAGCTAATATCTCAGCCTTCATGTTTGAACCTATTAATCACCCAACTTTTCCTTTACTTCAAGATCAAAGAAGGATGGAAATAAATTTATAGTTTTTAGCTGAGCTTCAATAGAACAAGTTCCATCATCTTTATAGGTCCCTCCAAAATATTGAATTATTGACTTCTTTAGTTGACTTTGACCTTTAACTACATTTACCATTATCATCCAATAATTCCCAGATGAAATTAGAGTTTCTTCTATGTGAAACATATGAGTGAAAAAACCTGGTATTATTGTCTCCCAGCCTAATCCATAGAGCTCTGCTCTTTAACCTCCAATCATTTTCTTCTTGTTTCAAGATCATGTCTTTTTCTTCTCAAGTTATTTAGTTAACAAAAGATTCTCTTCTGAAACAGAGAAATCCATCTTTTTGATATGAATGCTTTTAATATGATCTTCAAGAAAAGAGAACTCTTCCTTGCCTTTGAGTTTTTTGTTCTTTATCCATTTTGTCACTACCTCCTTAAGCTTTTTTAACTTTGCAACAATGTTGTCCATAGGGTCTAAAGCTCCATCAAAGTTGAAATTTGTCAAAACATCTTTAATGTAAGAACAAAACTCATCATTTTCTAACCAAGAATTCTTGAACTTAAAAGGGAAATTTTGGTTTGGATTGATTCCCTCCACTTGTAAAAAGATGGGCAAATGATTAGAAAATTTATTCTTCCCAGCCCAAGTTCTGTGCCTTTGAAAAAACTGAACCAAAGACGCTTTAACCATAAATATATCCAGTATTTTAAGAATACCCTCCTTTCCACTCCTACAATTTGTCTAGGCAGGCTCTACAACTTGAGAAATGACGTCAATAAGGTCAAACCTTCCCAAAAGATTTATGAATAAGTCTTCCATCAAGTCAGTCTTTCCCTTTGGCCCCCAAATTTTTGCAGGTGAGGTAGTAAAATTTAGGTCTCCTACCAAAATAAGATTGTCAATATCTAAAACACTAGCATATGAAAGAGAAATCCATAAACTTTCGCTATTTTGTATGGGGCATACATATTAAGGAGTGTCACATCTTTTTCCAAAAACCATGGATTCCCTTCCAATAAAATTCCCCAATAAGTTTTGTAAGGCTTTAATTGAACAACCTTTGGATTCCAATAGGATAACAAACCTCTTGAGGGACCCGATGCATTAACAACATGCAATTCCCAGCCTGGAAGGATATTGGCCATTGTTTTAATAGCTACAGAAGTAGGACACATCCTTTCTTGCAAAAATATGATAACAAGGCTAGTATCCAAAATGAGTATTAATGCCCTAACCCATCCATCCTTACCCAAACCTCTCACATTAAAAGAGAGAATAGTCATTAAGTATAAATATTTTGGGGTTTCTGCACTCTAAGTACCAGGTCGAGTGAACTAACATTAACACTTAATTCCAAAGCATAGGACGCTTCCTCCAATCTTTTAGATAAAGGTTTATAGCCTATCAGATTAGAATCTATGGAGTTGACCAGATTGGAAGACTTCTTCTTTTTTATTGTAACATTTTGAAACCTTATAGACTAAAGAGATTTAACCTTCGGATTCGAAGAGGTATTTTTTAAAAACACTTCAAGTGGGGGTTTTAAGGCATGGATATCAGACGACCCATAACCACTCTCTTTTAAAAGCTCAGAAACCTCTACATGAGGGGAAAAAATAGGAGGGTTAACAGAGTTTTATTTCTCAACCATCAAAAGGGAGTGCTCAGAAACCCTAGAAACATTTGAATTTGTCAACTAAAATTCCAAAGGGTTATCTCCCTTTAAACCTTGATTCAAAGAGTTAGATATAGGAGAGATAGAAGCAAAATCCGGACTCAGGTTTCTTCTAAAAAAACCCTCAACAGAGTTAGGTCCCAAACTAGGTGGTTTCTTCCCAAAAGAAAGGCAATGATCTAAATCTTTTTCCACAGAAAGATGAAAAATCAATTCTTCTTTAGATACATCCTCATAATACCCAAATTCAAGAAGCCATTTGTTTGTGTCATGCAAAGCTGCTAGGATCTTTCACAACACAACTGCTTCTAAATTTCTTCACAAGAATAGTCTGAAATTGGAGTGGGTTCAAAAAATTTCGACAAATATGGGGATGAGCTTGACAAAAGAAAGGGACAAGGGGATTTTACATGACACGTATTTTTACAATAAAAATAATAGAATGGAACACAGTAATAGTACAGATTCTATGGAAAACTTTATCACCCTAGACAACTTCAACCTCTGTAGGAATCCCTCAAGTAATTTCCAATTCAACCATAACCCTCGCCACCATTTTATTGATGCCATGAAGTGAATTTTTATCCACCCTAGTAAATTTTTTGGCAGAGTTTGCTAGACCTTCAAGCACGTTTTGTGTCCAGAGCTCAATAGGGAAACCTGGTAACAACATCCATAGATGTATTCAGGTTTGCTTCTCTCTAGAGGGATGGAAAGATAAATGCCATCATTTTAATAGGAGAGAACCTTCATTATCAATCCGGACCTTGTAGAGGATATTTTCAATCTTGTCTTTGTCCATAAAAATAAAAATTATCCAACCGTTGATCAACAGATTAAATCTCAGCGCATAACATCTGTGACACCCATAATTTATTAACCCAAGCCAACAAATCATTTATATTTAGCTTCACAAACTCCACTCTTGCCACTAACACTCTCTTTGTAAGCATTTCGACTTTGTCAGTGTTAACGTCCACCCTTAGCTCAAATCTTGCCAGACCATCCTTTGCTTTATAAGATTTTAGATTCCTACGCACCTGTGCTCAAAACCCTATCAAGCAATGGTTCTTTCCATCCTCCTGCTTGTTTGACCTAACTCCTCTGAAAAATATGGAAGGAAACCTGCTTTACCAAGGAAAGGACATGCATGAATAAGGTTTAACCGTGTTTTTACCAGATCCATCAAATGAAAGTAAATGACCACATTAAAAAAGGTAAACCTCCATGAGGCAGGAAGATCTGTTGACCACGAAACCAGCTGCTATCACATCACTTGTGGAGTAGGTTAATCCCTAATAAAAGGGTTAAAAAATTCTAAAGACCCCTCTTCAGAAAAGAACAAAGACCCATTAAAGAAAAACCAAAGGATGCAAAAAAAGAAAGAGTAAGTGAGGAAAAAAGTTTGAAAACCCTACATATGTAAACATAACACGATGTGCAACAACACCCAAAAGGATTACCACTTTTTTTTTCTTGGTTGGTACTAGGATAACCGATGACGATTAGCTGAACTCCAAGTTGTTGAAGCATCACATTAGCCTTCAATAAGGGTTTTTCATAACCAATTTCCTCCAAACTCTAACCATTTTAAAAAAATCCTCATATGGATGTTCATTATGATTGGGCAACCTTTATTATAAATGGCGATCATAAATAACTGAAATGATCATGGAATATATAAAAATATATAAAAGTCTTGTTATGTCGTAGGTGTTTTCACAATGAAAGAAGCAGTCTCAAAAGATTCCTCGTCTCCCTGGCCACTAGCATTCCGACACATATCGCCTAGTAATTGGTGAGTTTAGGTACATCAGGCCATGGTTAAAATTTCCGGTTGTTATATCTCGTGATCTGGCAGGGACCGAAGAAGGCGACATGGACTTGATCGTTTAAGCACAAGTTTTGAAAACGCCTAGGCTATATTCTATCATCTTTATTCTTTATGTTCGTATTCTTTTTGCGTAATTTCTTCCTCCGCCAAGTCCATCCTTATTTTAAACTTACTCGCTCTGCATTCTTTTTGTATGGTCTGCCTCTAAATTTGGCAGTTTCTGGTTATTATATCCCATGATCCGGCAAGACTGAAGAAGTGACATAGATTTGATCGGTTAAATACACGTTCTAAAAACGCTCAGGCTTTATTCTATTTGTTCGTACTCTTTTCGTGTAAATTATTCCTTCGCTAAGTCCATCCTTATTTTAAACTCCCTCTACATTATTTCTGATCGGTCTGCCTCTAAATTTGGTGGAGATTGTGACTTCTAAATTGGTGTGATTCGCAGGAAGAAGAAAAATACATTGTCACTCAAATCGGTCGTATTAGATAGCAAGACATTGTCACTCAAATTGTACCAAAGCATGGCTTAGTTCACAAGTTAGGTTTTCAAATTTGGCATAGGAAACAGTGTGAGGCTAACTACATCAAGATTCTTTGAATTTTGTGTTCAGATTTTCAAGAAAAATATTTCTGATCTGTAGATTTCGAGGTTTGAGTGAGAAATATTGAACTATATGAAAAATGTATTTGGATAAAAAAATAAATTCTGGTTTCCGGTGGATAATGTAAGATTTAAGAATCAGTGGATAATTTAATATTTTCGATTAGGGTTTAAGGTGGATAAAAAGTTAAAACTGTATACAAAGCATATGCCAAATCCAGGCACAATTTTCTTCTCAACAATTCAAGTTTTTTGATACCTCAACAAACTTTAATATTAAAAGATGTGAAAGTTCATATATCATAAATCATATTTGTAAATTAAATCAACAATTCAAGTTTTTTGATATCTCAACAAACTTTAATATTAAAAGATGTGAAAGTTCATATATCATAAATCATATTTGTAAATTAAATTAATATCAAAATAACAAAACACAATGAGCCTGGTTTCATCATCACCCCTGCTGGAACCTTGTTGTGCCCCCTACCCAACAGCCTTTAAAAAAACATTATTTCATCAAACAAAATTGTATTTTGTCTTGATGAAATGTTTGAATTTCATATAGCAAAACTAAAGAATTGACAGCTACTGAAATGGTGATATTACAGAAGCTACTGAAACAATGAAATTAAATGTTTTTTAAAGAAAATCTTTGCAAACTATGGATTAGTTGACAAAATCACTACTTTAAAATTATTATTTTAAGTGGATTTGCATTGAAAATCAAGGGATAAGTGTGAATAATTTGTCATAAACTAATTTAGGAATCTTATCTGGAAATATTTATTATTTGATTTGATTATGCGATTTTGTTATCATAAATATTGATAAGGTTTTGAAATTGGGAGGCTGATTATTGTATTTTTGGGTACCTTATAAATCGATAATTTTGATTCAATTATTCATCTTGGTAATTTTGATTCATGAAACAATGGATATTGGAGGATAAAACCATACATTCAAGTTAAGAGTTTGAAAGATATATTACTAAGCCTATCCTATTATTTTTGCTACATTATTAAAGTGTTGAATAAATAAAGATCAAATAAGTATCTTTTCAATTAATAGACTTTATCATTTTTATTATTTATACAAAATAAATAAACCTTTTAATTATTTTGTATGAATATAATGTATAAATAAAGTTATTTGATCTTTTCAAATATTTACCTAGAATGTTAGGTATAATTGACACTTTATTCTAATTCCATCATATTTGCAAAAATACAATTATCTCAAACCAAGAAGCAACGTGAAATTTATCAAGGACTTTAGAAATGTTAAATATTTTAATGACTCTTTAGTCACCTTGATACATAAAAATATTCATTAACGGTTTTATTTAATCATTGGTTCATGTGTCTTCAAAGGGGGATAAAATACAAGTTAAATGTTATATCCAAATTTATTTTGATAACATATATTTCATCCCACTTTGAATGTGCTGTTAGCATGCAAATATTGCAGGTGATATATTTACGTTTGGCGACATAAACCCTATTAACGCCACATGCTGACCAATGAAGACCATCAATATCAACACCATCGCATATATGAAGGAGGTGCCAGAAAAATGAAGGGATCATAGTGATTTTCTCCACCGGATCGCGCTGGTTTTCGGTGCTCATCAATAAAAATATATTTCTGTTAAAAAAATGATAGAGGGAGATCACTTCTAGATGCCACGATCGGATTATGTTGTAAATGCTTTACAAACAGATCTCATGAAAACGAGGGAAAGGGAGATGATTTTACTTCTATTTTCTTATCCTATCCTTTTATTAGATTATTTTGACAAGTCTTGCCTCTCTTTATGTGAGCGATTGGATTATTTTTATGCAGGTTCATAAAATAAGGAGCATACAGTTACGCTATCTCTTGAAGTTCAGGTTTGTTTAAACTGTACGCATGATATCATGCCATATATTATGCAATACTAATTCTTTGGTTTTGATCGGGTTTGCTGCGTTGGGAAAAGGAGCAGCAGTTCAATTTCCAGATAAATTGCTGGGACTAAGAGAGAAAATGAACGAAACTGCCGGGAGACGAATTTCATTTTCAGCCAGTTATTAAAAACGCGTTTTCAACTGACAGGCGTTTTTCTGGGTTACATTGTGAGCAAATGGAGACATATCTAAAAAATATGCCACATGGGTTTTCTCCAGAATGGACCCATTTATCTTTTCTCGGGAATATTTCACCAGAAAATGATGGATTTTAGGAGATTTTTGGGGTCCTCTAAACACGATTTTTGTAGTTGCGGCCGGCAAAATTTCGCCAGTGTAAAGCCCAATTTGGATTCCATTTCTGCTGATCTTTGTTTATTTAAGCAGACAAGAATTTGATAGTAGGGGAAGGGGAACTTAGAGATTTTTCTCTTAGATCAAAACGCTGCTGTTAGGAATTAGTTTGGGAATGCTCAAAAGGATTGAAGAATTTCTTTTTCATTGTTTGAAGAGCAGACCAAGAGTTGGAGCTGGGGGGTCGATAGTTTGGGAGAAACAAGGGACAAGACTGTTGTTTGATTTCCCTGTGACTCAAGACAGTTTGCTATTATCAGCCACAGATTGTTAAACTGGTGATACTTAAATATATTTACAGTATTTCTACTTTGTATATGTGTATATTGTATCGCTTAGTCTTGTTGTTTATTTTTTCTAGATTATTCATGTTTGCTATGATCTCTTTTAAGAATTATGCAAATATATGTTATAATTATCGATTTGTACTGGTCTCGGTTTACTGATGTTTGACATCATACCATTTGTGGTGTATGTTCCTATTGTATGATCTTGTTAATTTCATAATTTCTTTTGAATACTTTCAGGATTGTTAATGCAATAGTTTCATTGGTAGATCTGATATCAGGTTAAATATTTTATCGCTCTTGATCGGGATAAGACCAAGAACAGATTAATAGTTGTTTCTTGTAAATTATTTTATGAAAAATAGTCATTGAATCAGATGTTTATATTCATATCACATTCAGGTTATTTTCTGATTTTTGTAATTAATGTATATTTGTGAATAGTGCAATTTTGTAGTTCATTTAACATGTTAATATTTGATTAACTTTTGATTATTATATTATAAGTTAAGTTAATTGAATAGATTTAGTTTATAGATTAATTTAATTATATTACTAATTCATTAGTAATCATATTAACTAGTTTAATTTGTACATTCGTTAACTAGTTTAATTTGTACATTCGTAGGTATTTGGTAGATTTAATTAACCAGAACAATAGCTGTAGTTTTATTTATAAACTTTCAGGCTAACAGAGCCTTTAAACCTGTCGGAACAACCATCCCAAACAGCTTGGAGTCTGCTTTAAGGATCTCGGTCTGGGTTGTTTTCCCCCGTTAAGTGCATAGTCACATATACCCGTCAACAAACTTCACATGAAATGTTTGTAGGGAAGATTAAAAAGGAGGATTTCTAGGCAACTGATTGCAAGTTCGAACCCGTGTTACTACTGCCTCTCTGTGTCGACTTGGATTTTAGATTTTGTATGTGTCACATCTGTCTTTTGATAACGATCTTTCCAAATTCATTGATATTTGTTCAATTTAATCGACTTAATAACCTTATAAAATGTATAATTATTGCTTGCATTTGCACCAATAGTAATTTAAATATATATATATATATATATAGATATATATATATATATATATATATATATATATTCCTCAATTAATTATTAATATATAGCTTCCTAAAAAAAATAAAAATTTAATAAATCGTTGTTCCGCAACTCTTTTCCATGATCTTGAATATAGTAGCATAATATTAACATCGATCCAGTATTTTTATTTATCCCTTCATTATCTAACTCCAATGAAACCTGCACATTCAGATCAAATAATGATAAAAATAAAAATGTAATGCAAATTAGAGAAAAAAATATAAAAAAAATCAAAGTTCCAAAGCTAAAATCTGGAAATAAAAAAAAAAAATTATTAACTATAAATGACAATTCTAGTTTCCAAGGTGCTAAGTATCCAAAATTGGAAATCAGGAAAGAAACCTTCAATTTTATCTAAAGTAAAACTTCCGGTTTCAGATACTCAAAAATTGGGAAAGTAGATAAATGAGATTTTACAAGTAAAACCATTAATAATTAATTGTTTTACCTTTAACAAATTTTATTTTAATATACACAAGCTTTTATAATATAGAAAGTTTTTTCATTTGTTTTGGGATGGAAACAATTATAATATAGATAATATTTAGGTTTGTTGCAGGATGGAAACTTTCAAGGTACAATGGAACATATTTTTTTTACAATATACATTCTTTACATTATGGGATGAAAACGATTTACATGATTTTACAATATACATTTCATTTTTTTTTTCAAAAAAATAATTATAATGTGTATAATAAATGTTTTATAGATTTAAAAAATTGTTCTCTTACCTAATTTTTTATATATTTAAAAAATTATGATTTCATTGTATAAATGAGAAACATTATTAATTTATAAGGCATTATAAAATTTAAAAAAATTGGAAAATATAAATTTACTTCTTAAAAAAATGACTTTTATAACACATTATAAAACATGGGTGGGTTTCATTGTGTTAAGAAAGCATGCTATGAACTCCAAAATCAAAAGTGTGAAAAAAAATGAATATCATTTCAAATTATCTTAGGAAGAAAAAATAATATCATTTCAAATCATTTTATGTATTTTATATGCATAATTGTTATTATTACACCATTTAATTATCTCATAGATTTAAGTTCTATTATTCTCAAGCATACCATTATTCCCAACTTCAGCTTTAGGAAATCTGAAAATAAGATAATATGAGACAATTTCCACTTTCTCTAGTGCAGAAATAGGAATGTATAAAAAATTGTTATAAATCTATAATTGTTTTATAGATTTAAAAAACTGTTATTTATTTATATGTATAAAAATAATTATAATGTATATAATAAATGCTCTATAGATTTAAAAAATTGTTTCTTTACCTAATTTTTTATATATTTAAAAAATTATGATCTCATTGTATAAACGAGAAAAATTATTGATTTATAAGTCATTATAAAATTTTAAAAAATTGGAAAACATACATATTTCTTCAAAAAATGACTTTTATAACACATTCATCTGGGTTTATGGTACACTATAAAATTGGAAAATATATGTACTTCTTAAAAAAATGATTTTTATAACACATTCATCCTGGGTTTATAACACATGACATCTAGGGTTTATGGTACATTGTAATATATATTGGATCTCAAACGATTTAGGGTTTGTAATGTACATTGGATAATAATGTAATGAGTTTTAGGGTTTGTAATGTACACTAGATAATAATGTAATGAGTTTTATTAAATAAATAATGTAATGCACGTACCATTTCCAATTTGCAAAATCCTGAATGGTAGATAAAATTGATTCTGGTTTCCGAGATCCTAAGTATCCTAAGTATCGAAAATCCAGAAAGAAACTTTCAATTTTATATATTTTTTACAATATGCATCCTTTGCATTATGGGATGGAAACTATTTACATGATTTTATAATATACATTTCATTTTTTTAATCATTGATATGGCGAAGGTTCATGGTAGATATGTTAGAATGCTGAAATCGGAACTTTGATTTTTCTTTTGGCAATTTTTGCTTTAGTTATGTACTTATATAATTTTGTTATAATTATGTTATGTTATTATATATTTTTTTGTTTATTTTCGCAATTTTGTTTAGTTATGTTATGTTATTATACCATTATTCCCGAATTCAGCTTTCTCAATGTAGAAGAATCCCTAAATTGTGATAGCATTGACATAGGGTTTGGTGATCCGTAGATGTAGATAGGAGCTAAACTCTATAGAATGCTATTAAATACTCATACGAATTTTTTTCTAGAATCCATCTAAATAGTTAAAAATATTAGCATCCAAAGATATGATTAAAAGTGCTAGATCTTAGCTAAAGTTGACTTGTAATGGCAAGTCATTTAAAGAAATCACAATCTTAGGATTAGGAATCAAATTGGTTGGAAATAGTGTGAAAAATGAGTACAAATGATGAGTGGAATGTTGGAACTTAGAATCCTGTATTTTCAAGTAATGGCTTAGATATCTATAGGTTGTGGATTATGGAAAATTTGTCATTTTTGTATAATGTTATAGGTTGTGGATTATGGAAAATTTGTCATTCTTGTATAATGTTATGTTCTTCCCATTAGTACTGATGGGTAAAAAATACTAGATTAAAAAGATTAAAATCTATAAGAAACTAGAGTTCTCAAGATGAGACTCATTAGTTGAGTTCGAGCTGATTGGTAACCAATGCTATATTAAAAAAATTAAAATCCATAAGAAACTAGAGTTCTCAAGATGAGACTCATTAGTTGAGCTGGAGCTTAAAGAAACAGTTGGTTGGAAAAATCTTTAAATTATAGGAGGACAAGGTAATAACTTTCAGACTTGAACTTGCTCAAATTGAAATTATGTATCTTGAGAACTCATTAGTTGAGCTGGAGCTTAAAGAAACAGTTGGTTGGAAAAATCTTTAAATTATAGGAGGACAAGGTAATAACTTTCAGACTTGAACTTGCTCAAATTGAAATTATGCTTACAATAGAGCATTTATTTGGATCTATTTGTGAAGATCACTCAATGCAAAGTGTGTTTTATGCAACTTAGCTGAATAGGAAATTTTGGGTACAATAAAGCGTTTCATGGGTTGTATGAGTGAAGATCACCCAATGCAAAATATGCCTTATGTTTCAGTGCTTTTAGTCATGACAACTCTTTAGTTGATAATGATCTTTCCAAATGCCTTGATATTTGTTCAAGTTAATCGACTTAATAACCATTTTAATTATTGCTTGCATTTGCACCAATAATAATTTAAATAAAATTATATATATATATATAGCTTGCTAAAAAAAAATTTAATAAATTGTTGTTCTGCAACTCTTTTCCATGATCTTGAATATAGTAGCATAATATTAACATCGATCCACTAGAAATAAAATAAAATAAAAAAATTAAGTAACTAGAAATGAAAATTACGGTTTCTGAGATCCAAGTATAGGAAATTGGGAAAGAAACCTTAAATTTTATCTAAAGTGAAACTTCCGGTTTTAGATACTCGAAAATCGGGAAAGTAGATAAATGAGATTTCACAAGTAAAACCATTAATAATTAATTGTTTTACCTTTAACAAATTTTATTTTAATACAGATAAGCTTTTATAATATAGAAATTTTTTTCGTTTGATTTGGATGCAAACTATTAAAATATAGATAAGATTTAGGCTTGTTTCCAGATGAAAACGATTTACGGTACAATGAAACATATTTTTTTTACAATATACATTCTTTACATTATGGGATGGAAATGATTTACTTGATTTTACAATATACATTTTGTTTTGTTTTCAAAAAAAAATTATAATGTATATAATAATGTTTTATAGATTTAAAAAATTATGATTTCATTGTATAAATGAGAAACATTATTAATTTATAAGTCATTATAAAATTTTAAAAAAAATGGAAAATATAAATTTACTTCTTAAAAAAATGGCTTTTATAACATATTATAAAACATGTGTGGGTTTCATTGTGTTAAGAAAACATGCTATGAACTCCAAAATCAAAAGTGTGAAATTATCTCAGGAAGAAAAAATAATATAATTTCAAATCATTTTATGTATTTTATATGCATAATTGTTATTATTATACCATTTAATTATCTCATATATTTTAGCTCTATTATTCTCAAGCATATTATTATTATGGACTTCACCTTTAGGAAATAAAAAAATAGGTAAAAAAAATATGAGAGAAAGACTTTTTCATTTCCACTTTGCGGAAGTGGAAGTCGAAATGTTTAAAAAAACTTGTATAAATATTTAAATGTTTTTTAGATTTAAAAAACTATTATTTACTTATATGTATAAAAATAATTATAATTTATATAATAAATGTTCTATATATTTAAAAAATTGTTTTCTTACCTAATTTTTTATATATTTAAAAAATTATGATCTCATTTATACAATGAGAAACATTATTAATTTATAAATCATTATAAAATTTAAAAAAATTTAAAAATATATTTACTTCTTCAAAAAATGACTTTTATAACACATTAAAATTGGAAAATATATTTACTTTTATAAAAATTAAAAAAATTGGAAAATATATTTACTTCTTTAAAAAAAACTTTTATAACACATTCATCCTAGGTTTATAACACATGACATCCAGGGTTTATGGTACACTGTAATATATATTGGATCTGAAACCATTTAAGGTTTGTAATGTACACTCATAATAATGTAATGAGTTTTATTAAATAAATAATGTAATGTGTACAATTTCAGAAATCATTTTCCGAGATTGGAAATATCGAAAATCGAAAATTGGGAAAGAAACCTTTAATTTTATATTTTTTTTACAATATGCATTCTTTACATTATGGGATGGAAAGGATTTACATGATTTTACAATATACATTTTATTTTTGTTTTAATCATTCATATAAGAAAGGTTTAGGGTAGATGATATGTTGGAATGTAGAAATATGAACTTTGATTTTTCTTTTGGCAATTTTTGTTTTAGTTATGTTATGTTATTACATATTTTTTTGTTTATTTTTGAAATTTGTCTTCTTTGCATTTTTTTACACAAGGGGTTTTCAGACCAAAATCTATTAAGACCAAAATATTTCTAATATTTCAAGTCTACTTGGGTAGCACTAATGGAAGCGAGAGGAAAAGGATTAGGATTTCGTGAGTCATCTATGAGACCTAACATTATATACCATCTCAATAGAGTTTGATGATCAAAGAATGGGTTATACGGAATGATTCTGGGACTGGTAGTGCATCCCTGTTCATAGAAATGATAGATGAATTATTTGAAATAACAATGAATTTGTTTTTTTTCTTCTCCACTTAGGGTTTGAGATAAGTAGTTGGATATCTTAAAAAGTTAAGAAGTTAAAACTGTATACAAAGCATATTCCAAACCCAAGCACAATTTTCTCCCTTCAAGTTTGTTGATATCTCAACAAACTTTAATATTAAAATATGTGAAAGTTCATATATCATAAATCATATTTGTAAATTAAATTAATATCAAAATAACACAACACAATGAGCCTTGCTTCACCATCTCGCCCGCTGCATACGATGGGTCTGCAGGATGGTGTTCGTAGGGAAGATTAAAAAGAAGGATTTCCAGGCAACCGGTTGCTAGTTCGAACCTGTGTTACAACTACTTCTACTACTTCTGTGTGCCGACTTGGATTTTAGATTTTGCAACCATACATTGAATATAATCGCTTTTAGAGTTTCCTATTTCACTGACAAAATTGGAATCGTGACTATGTCTAATCATATTTAACATGTGGACTACTTCATGGAATAAGTAATATAATATTAAAACAATAGATATATAGTTTTTTTAACTTCATCGAATAAGTAATATAATATTAGATATATAGTTTTTTTAACTTCATCGAATAAGTAATATAATATTAAAACAATTGATATATAGTTTTTTTTGGTTAAATAACCACAATTTTGAACTCCAAAGTTTAAGAAAACATCTAATTTTTATCTAATTTCAAATAACATTTTTGTGGTTTCTAAAATGAAGTTTAAATGGATAATGAGTTTTGTATGTGTCATATCTATCTTTTGATAATGATCTTTCCAAATTCCTTGATATGTGTTCAAGTTAATCGACTTAATAACCTTATAAAATGTGTAATTATTTCTTGTATTTGCACCAATAATAATTTAATTAAAACTATATATTTTTTCCTCAATTAATTATATATATATCTTGCTATAAAAATAAAAATTTAATAAATTGTTGTTGGGCAACTCTTTTCAATGATCTTGAATATAGTAGCATGATCATGAAATTGATCGGGTATTTGTATTTATCCCTTCATTATCTGACTCCAATGAAACCTGCACATTCACATCAAATAATGATAAAAATAAAAATGTAATGCAAATTAGAGAAAAATAGAAAAGAAAAATCAAAGTTCCTATTTCCGCATTCCCCAATGCGGAAAGCAAACATAGGGAAATAAAATAAAAAATTTATTAACTAGAAATGACAATTCCGGTTTTCGAGATCCAAAGAAAAGAAAAATCAAAGTTCCTATTTCCGCATTCCCCAATGCGGAAAGCAAACATAGGGAAATAAAATAAAAAAATTATTAACTAGAAATGACAATTCCAGTTTTCAAGATCCAAAGTATCAGAAATCAGAAATTGGGAAAGAAACCTTCAATTTTATATAAAGTGAAACTTCCAGTTTTCGATACTCAAAAATCAAGAAAGTAGATAAATGAGATTTTACAAGTAAAACCACTAATAATTAATCGTTTTACCTTCAACAAATTTTATTTTAATACATATAAGAATTTATAATATGGAAAGTTTTTTTTGTTTGTTTTAGGATGGAAATGATTAAAATATAGATAAGATTTAGGTTTGTTGCGGGATGGAAACTATTTAAGGTACAGTGGAACATGTTTTCTTTACAATATACATTCTTTACATTTACATTATGGGATGGAAACAATTTACATGATTTTACAATATACATTTCATTTTTTTTTTTAATCATTGATATGGCGAAGATTCAAGGTAGATGATATGTTGGATGTCAATAATTGTTTATATTATGGCAATCTATTACAAGGCAGACATTGAACAAATCAAAGCAGAAAATTGAGAGCAAAAAATGTTTCTCATCATAAATAAGCGTACTCGCTCCACTCGAGATTTGCATGGTTAAGCAATGACACACATTTACTGGAGAGATCAAGTTCAAGAGGCAAACCCTTAAGCAATCCCCCACCCGTTCAGAGACAGATCTAGAAGTAAGACCGTAAGCAATCACCCACTAAACTCACATAGAGATCAATCGCAACAAGGGAGTTCGAGCCCGTAAACAAACATGCTAGGGACAAATCACAGTAGAGGGATATCACAAGCACACCGATGACAAATCGCAACAAAGTGAGATAGCAAGCACACTGAGCACAAATCGCAGCAGAGAAAGATCGAGCCCATAGGAAAACAAAATCACATATATCTGACTCAGCCCATGAGAGAAATCAAATCGCACATATCAGACTCAGCCCAGCCCATGAAAGAAATCAAATCGCAAATTTCAGAGCTGGTGAGAGAAATTTCACACAGCTCTTGAAAACTCTTCATTTCAACTTCTGTACATTCGCCTCACATCATGACATTTCATAAAGCTCGAATCAAAATCAAATCGACTTTCTATAATGGATTTTTTTTTCCTAATATTACTTCAATAGTTTTAACTGGAATAATTATATTTATTATTATTGATAATATAGTTTTATATCGCTATTTTTATAAAAGAAAACTTAGAATAATTATATTTATAATTGAAAATATAAAAAAAAAAATATAATTATGATTTATAAAAATATTTTAAACAATATGTCATATTAAAAAAAATATAAACAGATAAATATAATTCTTATTTATAAAAATATAAGCAAATTGTGCTCTATACAAATTTTATGCACTTTTCCAATTTCCAGTTCGGGTTTCAGAAGTAGGCTCCTCGACTTTCGAAATTGGGTTTCAAAACTTTTTTCGATTTCTGGTTCATGTTACGAAAGCCAGTTCCTCGACTTTTAATCTTCGAATTCAATCTTTCCGAACTTCCGGTTCGGAAATCGACATAGAGTTGATTGGTTAAATACATGTTCTGAAATTGCTCAGGATTTATTCTGTCTTTTCATGTAACTTCTTCCTCTGTCAAGTCCATCCTTATTTTAAACTCCCTCTGCGTTAATTATGATCGGTCTACCTCTAAATTTTGCAGGTACAATTTGGAGGAAGAAGAAAAATACATTATCACTCAAATCAGCCGTATTAGATAGCAAGCCATTGTCACTCAAATCGTACTAATGCATGGCTTGCTTCACAAGATAGGTTTTTAGTGCACCGCCCCAGTGCCAAATCCTTATCCTTCAGTTCTTGAGGATGCAGACACTTCTTCTGGTGTTCGTTTTTTACGGATCTGGTTATTTAGGTATGTGGTCATGGAGGAGAATCTACTTAGGTTGTGGGCATTGATATTGGGTACTATGGAAGCATTGACATGGATGCATATGGGTCTGGTCTCATCCGTTGTTCATCTGTCTCATCGGATCTTCTGCAACCTCGCGAGATCTTCCAAAAAAAATTATCTTAATGCACAATCTTGCAGTGATTTTTTGAGAATACGCAAATTTTCAGCAAGTGCAGGAGGATATGGAGTTTCTGAGACTAAGGCAACGGGAAATGGGGTTCGACCAGAGACATTTTCGCAGGGGTTTTAAGATGACCAAAATCCACATATTAGGGTTAGCGATTTTGGGCCCCCGAAGCCCGATGATGTGAACAATTGGTCCATGGGAAAAAAACTAGACCTTTTCCTCCATTAAATTCCTTTCCTTTTCAATCTTTTAATCATTCATTTGTGATTTACTAGATGATTTCTTTTTTATTTTAGACTTAGGTACTATGTGTAGAGTGGGTTTGAGATTTATAACTTTCGTAAAAAAAAATTTGCAGGTTGCAACGTCCAAAGATCTCATTTCTCAATGCGCAAAGGAGGGAGTGAGGATTCTCAATGAAGGGAAATTTCTCGTCTTGGATAGCTTCCCCAGAAATGATAGAAACAAATTGTCTTTCCTCAATACCATATAGCTAACAGACTTTAAAGAGCACCTTGATCATAGCTCGACCCAATACCCATAATGCATATTGATTACTAACAGAAAGAGGAGGGTGGCTAGCATTTAATGACAAGAGTCAATATTGTAGTAAACTACCTCAACAACACATACAAAGAAGAACATATCGCCTCTGTCATCAACTCATCCCATGGTCACATCGAATCCATTTCCATGAGAGTCAATGTCTAAAGCTCTAGGGATGTGGCTAAGTTGTTTGACAAGGTAGAGGAATCCTTCGGAGGAGTTCATGCCCTTTGGTTTATAATTTGGGAAGAATTTGAGAAACATGCCCTTTGGTTTATAATATGCATGAAAATTGCAATTATATGTTGCCAAATTTGGCATAGGAAATAGTCCAATCCGAGGCTAACTACACTAAGATTCTTTGAATTTTGTTTTCAAATTTTCAAGAAAAATATGTCTAATCTGTAGATTTTGAAGTTCGAGCGAGAAATATTGGACTATATGGTATTTGGATAAAAATAAAAATATTTATATCTTTTAAGTATGATTTTCGAGCTAAACTATTTTAAGAATATGAAAGATAAAGAAACTCTTTTGTATGAGCTTTTATTTAATGAAGGGAAAGAAATTGAGTATGACTATCATATTCATTTCTATTAAAAAATGGAAATTATTGGATATTCAAATACAGTTGTTCCCAATGGTTTGGTGAACATATCAACCAAATGCTCCTAGAGCCATAAAAAGTTGAAACAGAGCAGAGGAGGAAAACGGAACACATACGGAGAGTAATACTCTATCTGTTTATATAACAGAAATCAAACACCAAAATGGTTACAACAAACACCGCAGATTTAGGATATGCATTAAGTGAACTACAGTTCAACTAGCTGAAGAATAAATTCTCCATTATTTCAAGTCTTCCCCTTAATGGAGAATGGATTAACAACTACACCTAACATTTCCCTAAACAATTCAAATTTGACTTTTTCGAGAGGCTTTGTGAAAATGTCAGCAATATTTTCACAAGTATTACAATATATGAGATCTATTTCATTGGATTGCAGGTTCTCTAGATAACAAAATGATACTGAGCATCAACATGCTTTGTCTTTGCATGAAAGATCAGATTATTTGCCAACTTGATTGTACTTTGGTTATCACATTTGATTACTGTAGGTTGCTTTTGTTCTTTTTCGACATCTTGAAGAAGTCTTCTCAGCCAAACAGCTTCACAGGTTGCTGCACACAGGGCCTTGTATTCTGCTTCAGTAGAGGACAGAGATACAGTAGGCTGCTTTTTACTACTCCATGAAACAATTCCGGATCCTATGCTAAATGCATATCCAGTGGTTGATCTTCGATCATCCGGATTCCCAGCCCAATCAAAATCTGAATAACCTGTCAACTCAACAACAGAAGCATCAGTATATTTAATACCAAAGTCAAGTGTTCCTTTTAGATACCTAAGTACTGTCTTTGCTGCATTCCAATGGATTTCTTGAGGTTTTGCCATAAATTGACTTAGCACACTCACAGAATATGCAATGTCACGTCTAGTTGTGGTGAGATAATTCAAACTACCCACCATCTGTCTGTACATTATAGCATTCACCTCCTTTGAACCATCATCACAAGAGAGTTTCACATTCTGCTGCATGGGAACAGTAGATGATTTACACTGATCCATCTTAAATCTATAAAGTACATCTCTGACATACTTACTTTGACAAACAAATGTTTGACCTGCATTTCTCCAAACTTCAAGACCTAGACAGTAATGAAGCTCACCCAGATCTTTCATATCAAAAACTTGTGACAGCTGCTCCTTGATTTCATCAATCAGATTATCTGCATTTCCTGTAATTATTAAGTCATCAACATATACAGAAATCAATACTATATACCCCTGCTCATCACATTTGATATATAGATTTGGATCACTCTTGCTCTGATACCAAGTTGAAACAGAGCAGAGGAGGAAAACGAAACACATACGGAGAGTAATACTCTATCCGTTTATATAACAGAAATCAAACAACGAAACGGTTACAACAAACACCGCAGATTTAGGATCTGCATTAAGTGAACTACAGTTCAACTAGCTGAAGAATAAATTCTCCATTATTTCAAGTTAAAACTGTAAAGAAATTTGTCCATCATTGACTAACTCACGGAAGAAATGATAGCGAGTGTCAATGTGTTTTCTTTTTCTATGAAATACATTATGTTTGAACAACTGTATTGCAGAGCTATTATCACAAAAAATAGAAGTTGGATCATATTCAGTGTGTCCCATATCCTTTAAAAGTCTTCTTAGCCAAACTGCATGGCAAGTTGTCGTGGTGTGGCTGCTAGATACTCTTCTTCTTCTGCAGAAGACATGCTGACAATGGGTTGTTTCTGAGATGCCCAAGAGATCAAATTTATACCCAAATGAAAAGCATAACCAAATGTGCTTTCCCTATCATCAATACTTCTTGCAAAATTATTATCAATGTACTCCGTGAGAGTACTTTCTAGTGAATGAGTGTACCAAAGGCCATATCCAAGTGTGCCTACAACATATCTCGGAGTTCTTTTTCCAAATTTCCAGTGAGAGTCTTTAGGAGACTCCATAATTTATTATTATTATTTATCAATAAAATAAATTAAGAAAAAATAAAGGAAATTAAGAAAAATTTATATGAAATTTGATATTCTTTCTGAAATGGTGGAATGGACCAGCTACAAAAGAAATGTAATCGCAGATATTGCCAACAGCATACATGTTGTCTCAAGATGGAAAAAAATGGAAATTAAGTATAAAATGTATGTGATGGTTGTAATTTTTATTATCATTTATCAATAAAATAAATTAAGAAAAAATGAAGGAAATTTGATATGAAGGAAATTAAGAAAATATGATATGAAATTTGATATTCTTTCCAAAAGGGTGGAATGGACCAGCTACAAAAGAAATGTAATTGCTGATCTTGCCAACAACATACATGTTGTCTCAACATGGAAACAAACTAAACTCAATTTCTAGAACCTGTTGGATGTTTTTGTCAATTTGAAGAAGCTTCTAGACCTAAAAAAACATCAAAGTTTATTCCGAAACAATACGAAATTGAGGGTTTATCACTCTCAACCAAGTAAAATAAACAAATTAATAGGCAAACAAATCTTAGAGTTGAATTCAATCCAATTTCCTCGTGAAATTATTATAATTATTGTTACTAAGATACAAATTAAGTCTCTTGAAGAAAATCTTGCATAATTCACACCGTCATCAACAATTTCAACGTTCCTTTGATCTCCTTTCAAAAATTAGAATGACTTAATGTTATGAAAATATTAGCATAACTATTCTAAGAATTCTAGTGTAACTCATTTGATTGTAGGGAAGACTCCATATTTAATGAGAATGGTAAAAAATGTTACCTATTTTTACATTGGTTGGGAAGTTTAGAATCTCGAAAGCCTCGTTTAGAATCTTAAATTCAGTCCTATACATTAAACAATGGCCAGTGGCTTCCGGTAGTCACAATTGTAAGACTAGAGCAATACGACCAACACGTACACTACACTACACTTTCACAGGACTATTGATTCAATCCAAAAGTTATTGCAAAAAATGGAAACTTTTTTTATGTTTTCAACAAGATACCGACCACCAATATAGATTAATCTAATGCTAATATGATACATATTAGTATATTAAGAAAAATAAGAGCAGCAATTATGAAAAAACAGTTTTTGTTGGTTTTTAATGTTATTTTATATGAACATAAAATTTAATTTTGTTTACTCATATTATTTTAAGTCAAACATAAAATTAGAATCGCTAAATCAAAAGAATAAATTTTTAGTATTTAACTTTTTTTAATTTTAATATTTGGATACTCTGAATTTATTATAGCCGATTTCACAATGGAGCCATTCTAAAAATGTGAAATTGAGGTCGTGAGTTTTTTATGAGACCATAACGAACATGATTCCCTAGAAAGCACACAAGAATACTCCCCAATGCAGTAGATAACACCTTGATTGCCAGCATTAAATAATTAAGTTAAATGAATATCTTGTCAAGCTTTATCCTAAATGAAATATGCTGCTATATAATGATATTGGAGTTATTTCAAAACCCCTAACATTTATAGTAAAATCAAATTCACTGAGAATACTTTATGGCAACAAATGGAATTGAAGCACACTATCTACACTAATCATTTGGACACACCTTATATACTTACTGTTATCACGAAAACGACACTGAGAGCACTAGACAAAACAATTGACTTTGGATGGCGCATTGCCATAAGTGTTGCAATGATGAATGTCTCATCTCCAATCTGGAAAGAAAATAAGTTGGAGATCACATGAGATGCACATAGGATACTAATGGAATGAGATTAATTTTCATTAGCAGAGTTTAAGATACAGAATTTACCTCACTGACAAGAATAGTAGACAAGCTTGCAAAAAGTGCATAAAAAATACCATGTCCATCTGATACTGAAGATGCAATTACATCACTCTCCTCCATAATGGAGTCATTTTGCAAGGGATCTCTAACCAATTGTTACATATTCAACAGAAAATTCAATTCCAGATCTGAAGGGATAGACCACAATGATTTCAACATCATATCATGATATACCTATTTGGCATACTTATGGCTTTTACATATCTCAATAAAATATGAAATGCAATAAAACACATATAGCATACAACAATCAATAAAATTCCCTCATAACCAGTCCTTCTTCCATTTTGCATAAAAGCACCATTATATATTGGCTGGGTAGCAATATATTTTGATTCGTGGATCCTTTAATTACATTCAACAAAATAAAAGACTTTATATTAAAATAGTAGGAATAGGGCAAAGGAAACATTGACTAGATTTTATATTATAAGAATTGTACTCCAATGCTTGTAAGATCAATACGACTCGTTCATGTAGATTCTTTCTAAACTATTCCCCTTCTTTGTCAATATTAGTTTTCTCCGGTCTAATTAATTGTCTTAGCTATAAACATTAAGTCTCTCCACCTCAACTGATTTTTGTAGTATCAGAAATTCAATTGTTCTTTTGTTGTATCATGTGGGTGACATGTACGCATTCCATATAGTTAATTTTGGGACAAAATTATTTAAAGTGCGTCTAGCCTTTTTTATTTGAAATTTAAATTCATATCCAATCCTTTGTTGCATTTCAATGATAATATATAATCCTTGGCATAGTCAGTGAATACATTTGTCCAAATGAATCTATGATAAGTTATTGCAAATAAAAAAAAATGTTATGGATGATGTAAAACAACTTTGTTATTGATTCGAATATAAGAGAAGAATTTAAATTTTCTTGAAGTGCTTTAGTACTCAGGGTTAAAAAAACTCTCTCTTTAGCATTATATATTTAATGGGTTGGTTGTATTGTATCATATCACCAGATTTGCAAATGTCATGTATATTTGTATCGGCTTAAAGTGTTGAATGCGTCTGGAAATCGCCCAACAAATGGTTGTGCTCGCTCTCTCTAAAAAATTATAGAAGGATGGAAAGGTAAACTAATTGCTTGTAGTTGAGCTTCTCATACTATATATCAAGCTAAGATAAATGAAAATATTTTGAAACTGGAGAGTTATCTTGACAAGATAAATGATAAATGATAAAATAAATGGAAATGTTTCCCTTTCTATTAAAATCCCTGAGCTTCTTTCTTACTGTGATTCCAGAATGGAAGATTGCAGGGAACTAAAGATTGCAGACATAAGAAGATTGCATTGCCGACATAATTTTCTGAAAATATTATTTGCAGCTGACATGTCATTTGTTAAATTATATGTAAATATTATTTAAGGATTGCCAATTTTTTATTTCCTATTTCCGATTTTCAAGTATCAAAAACTAGAAATTTCATTTTATGTTAAGGTTATTTGGGGTATCCCCGATTCTCTGTTTCCAACATTTCGGATATCGGAGACTCGGGTTTTTGTTGAAATAATTTGTTGGCTTCCTGATTTTCAATTCCCGATATTTCGGATATTGAAAACTGAAAACATCGGTTTATTTATTTATTATGTTGATTCATTTCTCTGATTTTCGATATTTCCAAGATTTTAAAAAAAGAACCGGTTTTAATAAAATGTAAATATATCTTTGTTTAATTTTGATGTAAAAATAAACGAGGTATATAAGCATCAAAGTTTTTATTTTAGATAAAAAAATGAAATGAAAATAATAAGAACTAATAAATAGTAAATATTAATAGACATGCCAGTTATCCCAATATTAGTAGTAGTTGCAAGATATTTCACTTTAGCTAAATTAGAAATCTTTGGTCATTTTGCTAAATACATATCAATGCTAAAATTGTTTATTCAATAAGCACATATACATTAATATATCGTGCACTTTTGGAAACCATGTTTCCAAAAACATGTAAATATTTTCATAGTAATCAAGTATAAAGCACGAACATGTCTATCATACACATCGGGCTATGATTTAATATTATATTAGAATGCAAACTATATTTTCATATAGAAGACTTGTAAACAACAAATTATTTTAACATATTATTAGAAGTATTTGAAACCTTTCAACCATATTCACCTACTACAAAACTAACTAACTTTGAAGAATAGCAAACTAACTAACTTTGAAGAAGAGGAAAAAAATAAATAAAAAGAGGATTAAAAATACATCTCATTAAGGTTTGTAATCCAAATAGCCACTCAAAATTCAATTAATTGTTTTATAAATAAAAAGAAAAGCACGTAAAAAAATAAATAAATAAAAGGATAAAAAGTACATATCTGTAAGGTTTACAATTCAAATAGCCACTCAAAATTCAATTAATTGTTTTATAAACTATTTTTATAGGATTAACAAACAGATTTAAAAGAGTCAGCATCCTAAACTATATTTTCAAAGGATTTAACAAAAATAAGTTATGAAGTTAAAAGTTAGATGAAAATTTAATTGAAATTGTTAAAATTGTAAGTATATAATGTTAAAATTGCATTATCCTTTGTTCAAGAATCTTGGAAAGACACCGTGGGAAAAGAATATTAGATCACTGCAAATATATGGTGAATCCCAGCTAGTATGTCATTGGTTAAATTTTCGATTTTCGAGTATCGGAAATCGAAAATTCCAGTTTTTGTTAAGGTTATTTGGGGTATCCCCGATTTCCTATTTCCGATATTTCAGATATCGAAAACCAGAGACTTAGGTGATTCCCGATATTTCGGATATTGGAAACACGAAACATCATTTTTTATTTATAATGTTGATTCATTTCTCCGATTTCCGATATTTCCCAGATTGTGGCCTCTAAATTGGTAAGTTTTGTAGGAAGAAAAAAAAGTACAGATTTTAATAAATTGTAAATATATATTTGTTTAATTTTGATGTAAAAATAAACGAGGTCTATAAGCATCATAGTCTTTATTTAAAAAAAAAAATTAAATGAAAATAATAAGAACTAAGAAATACTAAATATTAATAGACATGCTTTAGTCATTTTGTGAAATCCATATCAATGCTAAAATTGTTTATTCAATAAGAACATATACATTAATATATCATGCACTTTTGCAAATCATTTAACATGTAAATATTTACATAGTAATCCTCTGAAATAATCATTAACAAATGATATGCTAATTTCAACATAAACAGATAAATACACATATTATTATTATGTAGCATAATTTAATATTCATATACATATTATTATTATGTAACATAATTTAATACTCAAAAACCAACTAAACATAATTTAATACTCAAAAACCAACTATGTTCCATGAAAACTGGAACCATAGAGTTCTATCTTTCCATCTCTTTTAAACTTATGAAATTCAACCATTATTTTTAACACATTGTGAAGATTATTCTCAAACATTTCAACCATGTTTTTAATTTATAAAACTAACTCTACCATGTTCTTAAATTACAAAAATAACTATAAGAAATTGGAAAATATAAACCGAAAAAGGAGAAGACAGTGAGATACATACAACTCTTTAAGGTTTTTTAGATCAGAAAACCAATCAAGAATATCACCAAACTCGTTGCTTTGTAAATCGTTGGTTTCTAATTGAAAATACTTATAAACTATAATGAATTTTACACTTCAAATATTTGTTTAAGTTTTTCACCATAATCTACTACAATATCAATAGGAACTATTTTTTAGCTCACTAGCAAACTTGAAGGTGATTCCCTCGAATTATGGTATAAAATAAAATTGTATACTATGTTTAAGTTTAATATGATTTTTTAAATTTTCATTTAACAATGTCATTATATTTATAGTCATGTTATTGTTGGAAATTATTTTTTATTATCTATCATAAATTAGAAAAACTGGAAGTGGACTTCCGCATTCCGAACTGGAAAAACGTGAAAGTGGGGGAACCCTGTTTCGTAAGTGGAGGAGTCGACTTCTGCAATTCGAACCAAAAATCAGAAATCGGGAAGCTGTGAGAGTGCGAAAGACCTGTTTCTAATTGAGATGTGCATTTCAAGTGCAAATATTAATATACACATTATAAATTAAAATATCTTAATTATGTATCGTTCAAGTATTTAAATCAGTATAGTTGAAGTATTTAAAGATTTAAATTTAAATTATTTATGGATTTTGTTGGTACTTATAAATCTAGATCAAAATAGATTCTCCATGTTTTTAGTTATTTTTATTATGAAGCATCTTCGGTTGCGGAAAAGAAAAATGAAAGCTCCGATGCGGAAATCGGGAAATAAATATGAGTCAAATACTTTTTCGAAGACCTTTGATTTTTATTTAATGTGTAATAAAAGCTTTGATTTTGAATTTATTTATAACAAAATTGGATTTTAATTGTAATTAATTAAAACTATTTTAATTTTGAATCTATCTAATATTATAGGACAACATTTGTATCATATAATAAATTGTAAATATATCTTTGTTTAATTTTGATGTAAAAATAAACGAGGTGTATAAGCATCAAAGTATTTATTTTAGAAAAAAAAATGAATTGAAAATAATAAGAACTAAGAAATACTAAATACTAAATGAATGATAAAGTACATTTTGGAGAGGAGTTATGGAAGCGTTGCGAACCCTAGTCCAAGCCCTAGCTTCCGTCGGCCCTCATGGCTGCTCAGTCTCTTCAGGGGGTTTCTTCGGTGGGCGACTGCTGCGTCCTGGTGATGGGCGTGATCTGCTAATAGGAGAACAACAGAACGATCTGCTACAGAGAGGAATTGGTGGCTACGACAAGAAATGGATCGTGCAGAAGGTTTTTTTGACAGAGGCGGCCATTACAGCGACGGAGGTATTTTATGATCCTATTCAATATGCACTAGAGGCCGCCAGGCTTGCTGGAAGACAGGCTGCTCCTGCGCAATCGTTGAACATCACGATTTTAGTTTTTGCCTGCTGGATTGTGTCCGACAATGGGGATTTGCGCTGTTATGGTATGGCTCGTTGGATTTGGCATTCTTATGAGTTTTTTTATATAAGCAGATCAAAACCGCCCTGTTTCTTTTTCCCTAGGATTTATGGATATGATAGATCCGTTTCGAAGGAATATAGGCATGCGCCCCTGCTTCCCGGTGATTACGGGGCCAGGGTAGGCTCTGATAGCTATCAAATCTTCATAAATCTGCCTTCTAGAAATTCGATCTTGGTTTGGGTAAATGTTATTGATTCAGTGGAGGCATTACAGGATAGTCTAGCAAGCCGCGTGGGTTATCCTGCATCCTTCTTCTATCTTGTGCATGTAGGAAAACCGATGCAGGACTCTTTAAATTTATCAGATTACCAAATTTCCAAGAATTGATCCATTTCTCTGTTGCTTCGGTTGAGGGGGGGAGCCGATGGCAATCAAAGAGGATCCTTCCCTTCACACAAAGGTACTGGTCCTTCATCTTTCAAAGATGCAGCCCGATCAAAGGGGCCACAGACAGAGGCGACCTCTACTGTTCAGCCCACTCCATACATTGGGGAAAAACTGGAATCCACACCAGTTCTGGAGATAAAAAATGAACAGGTTAAAGGACTTTTTAGTTCTTTACAAGCTGAAGCAGTTATTTGTAGGTTTAATGGGTTTTGGCCCAAATCACATGATCTTCATGCCTGGATCTTCCAAAACTGGACAACTAATTGCCAGATTTTACTTTGTTCAAAAGGTTTCTTTATAGTTCAGTTTGATTCTTCGGATGAGTATCAGAAGGTCTTATTGCACGGACCTTGGTTTTGGGGGAGAGCTGGGCTCTTCATAACCCCTTGGTTTCCAGAATTTGATGCTAATACTATGGTGGTTACAAAGATGCCGGTATGGGTGCGATTAACAAATCTGCCTCTACCTTTTTGGCATCATTTAGTTCTGGAAGACATAGGCAATCTTCTGGGAAGATTCATCAAGAGTGACAATGAAAGGAAGGACACGGGCTTATTTACATATGCCAGAATTTGTGTGGAAATTGACCTCAGCAAAGGCCTCCCAGATAGATTACAGCTGAAACATGAATCCTACACTTGGTTACAGAGTCTGGACTATGAAAAGATAGCTTTCAGGTGCCGTTTCTGCCATCTGACAGGTCATCTTCAAGATACATGCCCAATTGCGAAAAAATTCCCGAAAAAGAAAAAGAGGACGACGACAAACAGAAAGAACTGGCAGGCAGATTATGTCCCATTTCTAGATGCGGAAGTAGGAAGTGAGGATGAAGAACAACAAGATATGCAGAGAAATGAGGAAACATTGGTGCCTGATGATGCAAAAGCACAGTCAACAGGAAAACAGACATCCGGTGAGGACATTCAGACAATCTCGGAGAATCCGATGGATACATCTGCTAGTGGTCAAAAGCGTGCTCACAAATCTGCCAGTTCAGAATCTGATAAGGACTTAGCGGTGTTTCAACAACCAGAGGTGGCAGTCTGTAATCAGCTGATTGTGGCGACACCTAAGAAAGGGGATTGTATTGAAGTGAAATCTAGGAAGAATGGGGGAAAAAAGGGGAGAATAGAGGAGTACTATAATCCTTGATCTCTCTGTTTGTATAATATTTTTTGTTGTTTTTCTTTTGCATGACCGGTAACATTTTTTGACAATGTATGGGACTATTTTGTCTCAATACATCTGCAGATGTAATTTTGTTCTTTTGAAATAAAATTACGACTTTTTCTGAGGAAAAAAAAAAGTAAATACTAAATGAATATTATTTTCTTATCTGCACCTTTCGTGGATGAAAGAGAAGATTGATCCAGAGCCAACATTTCCTTATTTATGTTTTGTAAATTAAACCTTGGTGGCAGAAAAGGTTGAGCCCGAGCCATTGTTTCATTATTTCATTTTTGTAATTTAAATCTTTATAGAAGAGAAGGCTGGAACCTCAGCCATAAATTTTTAAATTTGTAATATAAAACTTGGATCCTGATGGATTGATTTATTTGTTTTTTAATATGAATTTTATGAAAAACAGGTGGCTACGCAGCCTATGAAGAAATTTGTAGTGGACACATGCATTAGAGTTTGTCATGACAAAGTTAGATTATTATGAACAAAATCTTCTCTCAGTGGTTCTCTCTGGGTTGCAACGAGAGTAGATTCTCTCTACCTTGCAACCTTTTCTGACATGAAAATACAGACTACAAAGATACTCTAGCTTCTTGTGTTGAAATACTAGAATGAAAAAAGTTCAGACATACTTCTAGTAAAATCATAAATATGAGTGTTATTATGAATTATCAAGAATTGAATAATATTGTCTTTAGTGTAATTTACATATTACACTTACCGACTTAACTATTTTTTTTCCCATTTATTAAATCCAGGTCCTTTTGATTGAGAATCACGATGAGACATGATGGAGCCAATTTAATGGGAAATTTCATCTCCTTTTGATTAAGAATAACGATGACACTTCATGATATTTTTTATTGAGATTTGAGGAAGATGATGAGGGCTATTTTAATTAGATTCTCATTATGAAAACGTCAATTGGGGTTTGGTGTGACTAACATAGGAATTATTGCAAATGTCGACTCGGAAAGAGGAGGGACGAGGAAATTCAGTTCGTGTGAGACTAGTAGATGGGTTGGGTTGATGAGACTAGTTAAATGGAAAGGATAGCCATTGAGTTTGGTGAAAGTGAAAGGGGCTGACCCATCCGAAAAACCATTCCAACAGGGAGGCCGAACCCATTCAATTTGCATAAAATTGATAAACATATGAAATAATTAGATAACATCAGCCTTGATCATCGTGAAAAAGTCCGTAATAATTATCATTAAATCAGCAGCAGTAATCAATAGATAACCAACATTCAACATATGTTCACACATTGATGTTAACTAACAACTAACAACAATAAGAATAGACACTTGCTTACCACGTGTGCTCCATGCAATGTGAATGAAGAAGAGGATGGAAATTTGTCAAATTCAGGATGCAACACTTTCATCACCGCTTTCTTCCTCAACTTTCCCACAACTGTGTTTTTATTCTTATGCATTTTCTTTGTCTTGTGGCAGGGTTTGAANTGTCAAATTCAGGATGCAACACTTTCATCACCGCTTTCTTCCTCAACTTTCCCACAACTGTGTTTTTATTCTTATGCATTTTCTTTGTCTTGTGGCAGGGGTTGAAAATTTATTTTTGAAAATTTCAAATTTAATCTCATTTTAATTTGATAGTTAAAAAATGATTGAAATCTGATAGTTCAAAAATGCTTGAAATCTATTATAGATCAACTTAAATCTGATAGTTCAAAAATTCATATTGGATTCAATATACTGAAATAGTAAAGCAATAAGCTGTACTTTCACTGATATAACAAAATAGAATGTAGAAAGAAATTATGTGCTGCAGGAGGATAGAATTAGAATTCAGTTCCTGTGGAACTCAGACCCTGGACATCAATACTGTGAGGACGTTGCTCCGGTTACACCAAATTGAGGGTGCTTCGTTGTCCATAGTTAAAATCTGTTAAAATTAAAGTAATATGTATATTTTGTATGATAAATATATATAACAACTATATTAAATACCTACATCTATTGCATGTTGTAGTGAAGGCTGTGAGATCAATTGGTGGTCCAACGAAGGATGTGAGATCAAAGATCCGGTTCTCACAGAGCCGGTGTTGTGAGATCAACGAGCCGGTGCGGACAAATCTTGGTAAATACATTCAGAAATAGATCTTGGTTATAAATACATTCAGTAATGAGTTAAGCACTCCATTGAATTAAGCATTACATAGTTTCACAAAGGCGATGCATTGAAGGGATGTGAGTTGAAGGTAGAGGGCGGGGCATTGGGGGCAGAGATAGTGGGGGAAAGTGAGTTGGGGGGCTGAGGGTGCTTGGATGGGTGCGTTGAATGGGGACGATGGTGTATCAGGTGCGCACATGAGAATCAAGTGTTGGGTAATTAGTATCCTATTAAATTTGTTTATCATTCCTGAGATTTGCGCCCTCGCCTCTACAATAACACCCCAATTCATTCTCCTCTACAATAACACTCCAATTCATTCAATCAATTTGGTAGCAATTAAATAGAGTTAAATATTAAAAATAATAATAAAATCCTTTTCCCTACGTGAAACTATGAAAAAACTGAAAAAAATTATAGTCAACTGATAGGCTAATATGTAATCAATGCATATCAATCACTATTTTTTGGCAATGAAGGTTGGTGCCTTAGCCATTCAATTCAAATTTTTTTGGTCTAAATATTTATAACTGAAAAGGAATTAGACTTAAATCTTTTCTCGGGACTATTGCTCAGGTCTGTATTATTTATTTAATATATTTCATCCCTGTAGTATGAGGATGACACGACCTCCTTGGAGAGGAAGAGAGCTATCGACCCCCGATGTAGACTCTTAAAGAGTCTGTCAGTAGGTATATGGGTATGACCATTAGATCATTTTAGTATGTCCATAGGCGATTAGATAGAGAGTATGCGACATCAAATAATGGGATGGATATGCGCATAAGCGATGGCATGATCATGCGGTATGAAGAGCATGAAACCCCAGCCTGACATCAAGAAAACGAGGACCCGGAAACTGCTCCGACATACTCTCCCTACCGGAAACCTTCAACCTGACTCCGTTAGTCCACGCAGTTTACTAGTGAATCCACGCCATCAGTGGTTTACGGTTGGTATCCTCGCATCATTATAGCGATGGGACGATGTCTTTAAGGAGTTTTGTGTCCTCGGAAATTCAAATTCAAAAAATTGAAAGGATACATTTACCTCCAACCCTGTTTAGAAAACAAAAACATGTTGGTGTCAATGTAAATTGAATCATTTCGGTGGTGGATCAGTAAAACACAACAGACATGTGTTGTCATGACAATTGAGGTGAACAAGATTTATAATCTTCCACAGCACTTTCGAATCATGAGGTCATTTCAAGTGAATATAGTATGGAAGACTTTGCCTTCACATAGCTTACTGCTTAATACCAGAATAGGAGATGTGTGCCAAGAGCTGCAAGGACATGGCAATGGCGAGATGGGCGCCATTGGCTCTACTTGTTTATTTCTCGTGTGGTATAAATGGCACAGGAGCGACTAGCATTAACAGCCCCATAAAAACAATAGTAGTTCTTGTCATGGAGAATCGATCTTTCGACCACATGTTGGGATGTATGAAGCGCCTCAATCCACAAATCGATGGGGTCACCAACCAGGAATCGAATCCGATATCCATAAATGATCCCAATTCTTGGAGGGTTTTCTTCACAGAGGAGTGGAATACGTGGATCTGGACCTGGGGCACTCGTTTCAGGCCATAAGAGAGAAGATCTTCAGCTCTTATGACACTTCTGCAAATCCTGCGCTGATGAATGGATTCACCCAGCAGGCGATTTCCTTGGGAGGCCCCCACATGTCTCACACTATCATGAATGGCTTCAGGCCTAAGGTCATTCCTGTATATACTACTCTCGTAAATGATTTCGTCGTATTTGATGGCTGGTTTGCTTCAGTCGCAGCTTAAAATCAACCCAACAGACTGTACGTTCATTTTGCTACTTCACACGGAGCTACTAGAAATATCCCCAGCCTGTTGATTAAGGGATACCTGAAAAAAACATCTATGAATCCATAGACGAGTCGGGTTTGTCATTCGGGATTTATTATCAGAACATCTCGGCCACTCTGTTCTACAGAAATATTAGAAAACTCAAGTATAGCGACAAATTCCACTCTTATTAATTGGAATTCAAGCTCCAAGGGACAAAAATTCGTGAAGAAGGTGTATGAAATGCTCAGATTCATCTCTCAGCGGAATGAAAGCTTGTTTATCATTACTTACGATGAGCATGGCAGATTCTTCGACCATGATCCCATGTATGTGAGCCCTGAAAACATCATCGACCCCGACCCCTTCTTATTCAAATTCGATAGGTTAGGGGTTCGAGTACCCACTATAATGATTTCGCCATGGATCCTCAAAGGAACAGGTTTCGACTCTCTCTCAGATCTTGTTTTCCCCTTTCCATTTGTTCTTGATCTTGATAAAAGGTCTACATCCATGATTCTATTCCATTTAACATAATTGATTATTATATGGTGAAAAATATTGTTTCTGTAGTGGTACATGGCTTAATGGACTTGAGATTTCCCAGGTACTCCTCTAGTTCTATATATCCAATTCTATCACTAGTTGCCCCCTCTCTACAAAATAGTTGATTCTCATTAAAGCAACATCCAATTAGTTATCGTCACAGAAGTTGATCAAATTTGCTTTAATGACTGTTAGTGATATAATTATAATTTGTGGTTTTGAATGGCATTGTAGAGACAGTGCCGAACCCTCCAAAGATAAGGCAAAGTGGAGCAAATGAGGAAGCCAAGATAATAGACTTTCAGAAGGAACTGGTGCAGTTGACATCTATACTGAACGAAGATTATACTCTCAAGAGTTATCCATAGGAGATAGGGAAGAATATGAACGTAAGGGAGGCCAACAAATACATGGAGAATTCTGTGAAGCGTTTCGGAAATCTCGTTATGGGCGTAAAGCAAATCGTGTTCTGGACGAAGTTGGAGATTTATAAAACATGTTTTCTTTTATTTAAACAAAAATCGATAATAAAGTAACATCTGTGAATTTTAAAGTGTATAGTCATCACATTGGTTTGAAAACAATATATTATTTTTCTATAGATATATTTTAATTTGTTTTTATTTTAAATGATAATTAAAACAAGTGGAATAAGCAACAAAGTTGCTTAGTACCTGCCTCCTAAGAAGAGATTGAAAATATATAGCAATAGGATAATTTTGCTATAAAAATATATGATAAAACAAATATAATTACAATTTGAAAGAAATTAAAACAAAAATGAATTAAAAAATGTCCATTTAAATAAGATATAGGTTATTGCAATGTAGCATAAAACAAGCATATTCAAGCTTCCTTACATACTTCTAGTAATATTCTTGACTATGTTATAAAAATATGCAAGTTTCTTTATAGACTAGCATAAATAGGAAATGCGAAATAATAGCTTATAAGACTATAAATTAATATCATTGTTGTGAGAATAGTTTATTTATATTTTATTATAAATTTATAATGTTATACAAATATGCAAGTTTTTTTTATAGACTAGCATAAATAGGAAATTAGAAATAATAGCTTATAAGACTATAAATTAATCTCATTGTTGTGAGAATAAAAACAGATTTTTATTTTTTGGTGGCGGCAACTAATAGAAGGATAATTATAGCATTGTTGATATCAGCGACGCCACTCGGTCACGAGGCATAGGAACCAAGGAAAGAGAGCGCAACACCATCTCCACGAGACCAATAATAATCTAAAAAAATAGATAATTAAAAAAAAAAAATATATATTTTTAAATATTACACAACTTTGATCTAAATTCCATGTTTTTAAAAATTACTCCAATGCTATTCAGATATATCCCCTTGTCATATACATAATAAGATTGGTCTAAGAAGTAAATATTAGAAATAAAAAAGTGAATTGAAATAAAGGAATTACACAGTTCAGTAATTATGAATTATGTTTTTTTTAATGAACAAATTTTCTAAGCATTTATAAAGGAATTTTTTATTTTTATTTTTTTACAAAAACAAGTCAAATTCAAATTTAAAAAATGCCCTTATAAATGCTTAGAAAATTTGTTCATTAAAAAAAAACATAATTCATAATTACTGAAATAAAAACATAAAAAATAATAAAGAATAAATAAAAATAAATTTATAGATAAACTAGATAAATATAAAAAGAAACCCAATAAATAGTAAGAACACAAATCTTATATTCTCTAAATCTCTTAACTAAATTATTTCAAAGAAATGTAAAGATACAAGTTATTATAAAATAGATCGAAATATTAACAAATATAAAAAGGATTTTAAGAAAATGCAAGAAGTAACTCAACCCAATCCTAGAAATATAATGTTGAAACAAAAATATATTAGATAATATCCTACCAGACTCTAAAGGCATTCGATACTAAAAAGGCATTAAATGCTAAAGTTATTCAACCCTCTCTTCAACCATCTTTTGCTTATTGTCGAAATCATGTATTGCATGAGTCATGCCACCTGTGCACTCAAAAAGTCATTTTAAATATTTGACAGCTTCCTTTGTTGTGTAAAACTCATGCCAATATTTCCTTGTGC
>LPNX010607367.1:193273-206786 GCA_001517045.1 Pseudotsuga menziesii | reverse complement strand
CTCAATCCATAAACTAGCATGCAGTATAATTTGGAAAGACAATCATTCACACAGGTTCAATTAACTCCGGCGCTATCATCCATGGGGTTCTGACATACTTACAATCTACAATTAAAACACTATAGGTTCACAATTTAGTCTTCAACGTTGTCATTAGTGAGCTTTACTCAGGATTGAAAGTGGACTCACTTCAGTCTACAGATGAAACTTACAAGTTGGGTTGAAAACCAAGACTTTGACCTTTGAATTCAATTAAAGGAATCTCCAGATTTTTATACATGTGCCTTTCCCCATTGACTGTTAGATTTATAACCCTGTTCTTTTTGTCATTGATTGTTAATGTCATTTTGAAGCTACGATATATCGAAAAGACAAGGGTTTCACAAAAAACCATGGCAGGGAAAGTATTTTGACCAAATTTGGGCGCATATCTACTACCACAATTTCACCTACTCTAGAATCTCTTATCCATATCGGATTCCTTGAAAAATGAATACAGATCTACACTCTGTTTTGCACAGAATTACAGAGCCAACTAATTCTAGATCGCAACAATAACCCTAGAGAGATCAACGAAATTAATGGATCTCTTATCCATATCGGATTCCTTGAGAAATGAATACATATCTACACTCTGTTTTGCATAGAATTATAGAGCAAACTAATTCTAGATCGCAACAATAACCCTAGAGAGATCAACGAAATTAATAGATCATCAGATCAATTTTTATTTGGAAAGAATTTGATGATGTATTTACCTTGGAACTCATGCTCAATGATTTTTATGGATTGATTCTCACAATAAAATGAATAAAATGAGTGCACAACACAAGATAGAGGCAGAGTGTTTTCCAACCATACCTTGAAGAGAGATTGTTCCAATAAATTTGTATATTCAGTGGCATCGACTGTGCCCTGAAACTTCGCCCTCCACCAATGATTCTGCCGACCTGTAGCTACTCTTCTCCTTGTCTGCATTCTCTTTGGACATTGTAACCAAAATACGCCACACCTAGGATCGTATCGTTGCATGAGCAAGAGGATAAAGGAAACATGCAATGCAAAAAAAACTCGATATTGCAGCTGAAAAGCAGCTCGGATCAGTAGTTAACCCATCGATGTGGTAATTCAAAGGAAGCCCATATATTCTTCAGGGGCAAAATTCATTGAAAAATATTTCAAAGTGGTCACAACACATAGTGATATCGAAAAATCGAAAAATAGGATTTATACATTTGTTTATTTCAGTGAAAAATATTAACTCGTTAAAAATTTGATAAAAAAAAACGTGCTCACAACACAATGATATCGAAAAATAGGATGTATATATTTGTTTGGTGTTCAATGTGATAACCATTAGACTATGAAACTCTAGATATCGTAGGTATCCTAGTGAGGGATATTTTTGAGGTTTTATGTATGTGTGTTATATAATATATCTAACATCTTAATATTTGGTGTAGATCTTATCGACATTCTCATGGTGATATTCAATTATGTGTATCTAATTATTCAAATCTCCCTCATGGTGTAGTAGCTATGGTGTAGTAGCATTAATTTTGGGACTTGGGTGCAATCATTGTTGCATGGGAATGATCACATAGAGTTGATAGATGATTTAACTACTAATTATAATGTTATTTAGTAGATCTTATTGATCACCCAATAGGCCTAAAACATTACCCTCTATTTCTCTATGGAACTCTTAAAGGTTTCCCTTCACTTAGTTGTGAGTTAAACCTGAATGCTCAAGGCTTTGAGGACCTTTCCCCTCGAGTTGGTATGATTGGTACATGTATGGATCTCACTTTATTATGTGGTTGTCTTCCATCCAAGATGACTCTATCTACTCCCATGGAATTTGGGACGTCCCCTCCTCTATTATATAGATGTAAGTTGACTAAAAACACAAAATAATCATAAGTTGGTGAAAACAAATCCAGAAGATTTGAGTGTAGTTCTAGGTGAAGATATGAATTTGAATGAAACAATGGATATGGGAAAAAAAACAGTTAGAATAATTAATGATAAAAGAATTTGAATCAAAGCCTAAAATCATCGATGTAAAAGGAACTCCAACTAAGTCTGGTTTATGTGTTGTGAGCTTTAGCACTACTTGGGGATGGATTGCACTCATTCTCCAATAGGACAAGGTCTCCACATCCATCACTATAATTTGTTTGAAGATTATCCATAGACCTATTCTCTTTAGGAACTCAACCCTGTCCTCTAATGCCAATCCTGAAGGGGTGAGCTCCACTATAATTTGGGTAAGACATCCTAGTTTTCCACTCATTTTTTAGTCAGAGGAGTTGTTCTCACTTATCAATAACTTCTTGGGTTCATGATATGAGTCTAACCCATATTATAAGTTGATAGGTATTTCATATTGTCCAATAGCTTGGTGAGAATAGAATTAAAGAAAGGTTTAGAAGAATATATTATAATAGATAGTGAAGAAAACGACAATCTGAAAGTCCCTTTCCAATATACTAGGTGTGACCTCTATGATCACTTGGATGCTAACTGTGCACTCTCGCATCGATGTTAGTAAAGAGTCGGGAATTATTTTGTAATTGAGTCTTCTAAGTCAATGACTATATCTCCCCTTTAATTAGCCTCATCCTACCAATTTGAAGTCATATTGAACTTGTACATTCTACTTATCTCAGTCTTTAGAGAGTATAATCATTTTCATTCTTTAGAGTAAAACTGTTTTCTCTCTTCAGAGAGAAACCGCCTGTGCGAAAAACCCTAACATATTTCAGAATTGAATGCCTCTTGATTTTTGGCTTCAATATTGATACCATCATATTGGTGTCAAATCACCCATCTATTCAACATACCCAACTGAGATATCCAAGGGAGAAAAAGAGCTTACGAAATTGACATTTATGGGATCTCCAAGGCAGTGAAAGAGCTTGCAGGATTGACATTTATGAGCAGGTATAAACTTGTGATTCATCCAGATGCTTAGAGAAATTTGATTAGAAAATTTAAATCAAAGTGAGTTCGCAAAAAAAATTATTCGCAAGCCGTCGCCTGAGAGATTCGAACTCTCGCAAGGAAACCCTATGTACTTAGCATCCACACACCTTAACCACTCGGATAGTCAATAGGAGGTCACGGTTTTCTCACTAAAGGTAGCAGCAGCCCCTTAGACAACAACAGAGGTAACAACCCAATAAAATGAAGTACACAGTAAAATGTGAAATGTTGAGTTGAAAAACTGAGGCGGGTAGCTTTCGAGTGACCAGGGTTTCAATCTAGAGGAATCTCAGATCATTTGCAAGAAAAGTCCTCTAAAAACAAATCACAGAACCCCAAAACTAATATTCATTAAATATTCAAAACCCCATTCATTTTCCCCAAAGAAAATAAGTTTTCCCTATGAGCTGCAAATTTAGTAATAGCTCCCTAGGTTCCCATATTGATGCCAATTAGATGCAAATGCGCACAGTAATAAGATATAGAAATGCATATCGTTACACATATCCGGACCCTAATAATTTTGACAGTTTTGTTTGTCCTACTAATAATAACAATAAGTAACAAAGCCATGGAAGTGAAGCTTACCTTTGAACCGAAGGTGATTCCTATGTGTCCTAAAGCGCATTTAAATTTAGCATATGGATCTGTGGTGTTCACAGAAGGAAGAGACAGAGGTATAAGTGAATGAAAATTTATGTCCCCAAAAAATGGCCAAATACCCAATACACATTCATGTTATTCCAAACCTCCAACTAATGCCCACATCTAAGGAAAAGGATAAAATTTTAATGTACATGGTCTATGTAGTAGTATCGAACCCTGGCCCACATAACCCAGAGTCCTCTAAGGAATTTTTAAGGATTGCACCATCATCATTATCATCATCATTGCACCCATCGTCATTGTTATATAACCATCATCATCATCATCATCATATAATCATCATTGTCGTCATCATTTTCGTCACCGTCACCGTCATCATCCATGTCATTTTGATTCTCATTCTCATTTTCATCATCATTGTCATAGCCATCATCATCTTCATCATCATTTCAATTATTAACATTACCATCCTCATGATCGACATCGTCATCATCATCATCATCGTCATATAATCACATCATATTCATTCCCATCATCTTTGTCATCATCACCAGCACGATCGTTGTCATCCTCATTGTGGATGATATCGTCATTGTCACCATGTCTTGTGTAGTAGTATTGAACCTTGGGCATAACAATGATCCCTCAATGCAATTTTTAATAATTGCATCATTGTAATTATCAACATCGTCATCATTATCATCATTGTTGTCATATAATTATCATTATTGTTGTCATATAATTACATTGTCATCATCGTCGTCGACGACATTATCATTGTCATTTCCATCTTCATTGTCATCATCAAAACTTTCATCATCACATAATAATATCATCATCGTCGTCGTCATTATCATCACCACCACCACCATCATCATCATTGTCATTGCCATTTTTATCATTGTCATCATCATCATCATCATCACCACCTCGATCATCATTATCATTATCATTTTCATTTTCATCATTGTGGTCATTGCCATTGTTATCATCATTATCAACATCATCATCTTCATCATGATTATCGACATTGTCATCAATTATTCATCATTAACTTTGGAATAAGAAATATCATGTACTCAAAAGATGTGATTAGTGGAAAAGGGTCATGGAGGACACATACGATCTATGCACGAGAAATAACAACTTTATTTTTTAAGACGATCAATATCATCATCATCATCCAAAGTGGATATTGTCAATCATTATGATCCAAGATTAAGACATGTTTTCGAATATGATTCAATCAATACTAAGAAAACCAATGATGACCAACCAAATATAGTTGAGGGAGAACAAATTGGCATCCATGATGATGTTCAAGTTGAAGAAGATCTAGTATAATAATGTGAAGATGATAATCATGACAATATTCCTTTAGCAATATGAAGAAGCAGGGTCATAGGTGCATCTTCAGAAGATGATAACATGGAGGAAGATGATATTATGGAGGAAGATAATATGGATGATATCGAAAGAAATGATGAAAATAGATCTGGTGACATTCCTATAACCGATCTGTAAACAAATTTTGTTGATACAGAATATGATGAAAGTGAAGATAAGGATGATTACAATACCACTTTAGCAGGATGGTGTAGCAAGAATAATATTAGGTACTTGCAGGAACATATGAACATTGACAAGGAAACATTGGAAGATCTAGATGTGGATTATAATGTGAATGAAGACTTCTAAATTTATAGTCGGATATGCAATTCATATTTAAATAATCATGGTTTTTATGTCCCATTTTTAAATGCTTCATTATTATTTAACTGCAATAATCATTCAATTACTATGTTTAGAACTCATAATCTAAATTAATGTGTTGATTCTTGTCTCTATACTCGTTACCTAGTGCAATGTCTTTAAAATGTCTATAAGTTAATATGACTTGGTGGGAAAAAATAACAAGAATTGGTTGGATAATAGTTATTTTGGTTAGTTTCATCTATTGGTTGATAATGGTTAGAAGTGATATGAAGTTATTCGTTGAGAATTAAAAAAAATTATATATGTATATTGTAGAAGTTGACATATGCATGTACACACAAATATAACTTGTGTAGTTGAAGTAATTGGTTAACACAACTATACGTAAACTATAGTATAGAAAAAAACCTTTGATTTGTTTGTGTATAAGATCACTTTAGAACAAATATGATTCACTTGAACATATATATAATCCATGTAGTATTCATATATATCTTCAAATGGGATTTCAATTAGATTATGTGATTCACAACTACCCTCCAAATCAAAATACTTTTGATTAACTATACAATAGGAAATGGAAACTAAGATGCCAAATCGAGGAAACCTCATATTTTGATTTTGTTGTCATATTTATTCATCAAATCATCTTTATTCCACTTTAGCAACATCTTTATATAATGTTCCTATTTTTGCACCTAGACTTGAATCTAGCACAAGTAGAATTTAAATGTAATTTATTTGGGATGTTAAAGTGGATGCAATTTGTGTCCATTTTAGCATCATCATGATATAAACCACCTATTTTTGCACCTATACAACCTAGCATAAGGAGAATATAAATGTGATTGATTTGGGGTGCTAAAGTGGACACAATAAATGTAATTGATTTGATGATAATGACATTCACAATTATGTGATTATATGATGATGATGATGACAATGTTGTTGTTGGTGATGACAATGACGATGATGATGATGATGATGATGATCCTTATAATAAAGTGTTGGTAGAGGTAAATAAACCCAATTTCACTACAAGATCCAAGATTAAAATGTGCTCAATCATAGTTATAAGTTATGCATGCTTAAGATTGTAACTGTATCCCAGTTGTTATGCATGCTTTAAATGGTAAACATTTCCCATATGCTTTAAATGATGACGATGATGAGCTAGATGACAATGGTAGTGATGATGTTTTTTATGATAACGATGATGGAAATGATGATGATCATCGTCATCGTCATCATCTTTGTCAGTGTCACCATGATCATCACAATAGTCATCATCATCGGCATAATCATCATTCATGTCATCATCATCACCATTGTCCTTGACATCATCATGATTATTGACATTTTCATCAGTTATTCATCATTACCTTTGGCATAAGAAATAACATCTACCCAAAATATGTGATTAGTGGAAAAGGTTCATGGAGGACACATACAATTTATGCATGAAAAATAACATCTTATTTTTTAAGATGATCAACATCATAATTCTCATTGTATTCATCATCATTGTCATTGTCATCATCACCATCATCATCATTCATTTCATTGCCATCATAATCATTGTCAATGTCGTCATTGTCATTATCCTCATCATCATCATTGTCATCGTTCTCCTCATTATCAACAACATTATCATCATCATCACAGCCATCCTCAATATCATAATCATTATCCTCGTTGTTATCTTCAACATCTAGGAGTAAAACCGGATGCAAAAGTGGATAAAAACATGGATGCAACAAAAGTAGGCACAAAATTGGGTGCATAATGGGGTGCACCAAAAATGGATGCAAAAGGTGATGCAAAAAAAGATGCAAATGTGGAAGCAAAACATGATGAAAAAAGTGGCGCAAAAGTGGATACAACCATGGATGTAAAATTGGATACAAAATTGGATGCGAAAGTGGATGCAACAAAAGTAGATGCAAAACTAGATGCAAAAGTAGTTGTAACACCCAACGCAAAACTCGATGCAAAAGTGGATGCATAAATGGATGCATAAAGGGATGCAATAACTGATGTAAAATTGGATACAAAAAAAGATGCAAATGTGGATGCAAAAGTTGAAGAAAAAGTGGGTGTAAAAGTAAGCACGAAAATGGGTGTGAATTGGGATGCAAAAAAAGTTGATGCAAGAGTGGATGTTATAGTAGATGCAAAAAAAGATGTAAACATGGATGCAAAATGGGATGCAAAAAGGGATGAAAATGTGGGTGCAAAAGTGGACGAAAAAGTGGATGCAAAAAATGAAGTAGAAGTGGATGCAAAAGTGGAAGTAAAAATGGATGTAAAAGTGGATGAAAAAAAGGGCATAAAAGTTGAGGTAAACATGGACGTAAAAGGGGGCATAACAAGAGTTAAATGTACAAACTAGGCGCAAAATTAGGTGCAAAACTAGGCTCAAAACCTGTTGCAAAACCTGATGCAAAATCTGGCACATAACCAAGTGCAAATTACACCGTAATTTGTACCATATTTAGAAAAAGGACGCAAAAAATGCCTAAAATAGTACCAACCCGTGAAATTGTGCCATTTTGTCCAAAAAATGAATAAAAATACACTGAAAGATGGTCTAGACGCAAAAAAGGATGCAAAAAGAGACGCTAAATCCAATTTTTGTTGTAGTGTATTAAATTGCATGTGAAGAAAATCCTCGGAAGGGGATGCAACTAGCAATGTGAAGAACTAGAACCTTTGTTTAGCTCTGTCGATCTCTTGATTGGCCTTGCATCTAATGCCTAAATTGTGGCTCCCTCCAAGTGACATTGCTTTAAGCCTTAAGGCTTAGGCTCTTAAACTATTCACCCTACTAGGTTAAAAATAACTCATAGCATATCTCTTATGTCACATGAGTCTCACAAGTTTAACATCTAAACATTGGGCTTCTTGGCATGAAATCTAATGCCATATGTTCCCTAAACCGGGTTGTCAAACTAGCTAAATGAAATATAGATGTAGAAAAGTAAGAAAAGATACATATAATCAATTATATTCTTATACAAATACAAAGACTAATTACAATTTTGAACTTAGAAGCTAGAACACAACGTACCATGTCCTCATGACGATGCCTTTAAATATGCAGTGAACTACATAAATTAACTTTCACTATACTGGTGGTTTTCCATGAAACCATTGGTACAAACAAGGCTTGGGGTCAACCCCATCTCACTCAACCTAATCAATTTTGAAAAATAAAAAAATATAAGTGAAGGTATTACAAACAATTCAAGTGTCGACCCCATCTCACTCAACCTAATCAATTTGGAGAAATAAAAAAATATAAGTGAAGGCGTTACAAACAATTCCAATGTTACACCTACATGAAATTAAAACAAATGGCATGACAATGCCAATGTTACACCTGCATGACATTAAAACAAATGGCATGACAATGCCAATGTTACACCTGCATGACATTAAAACAAATGGCATGACAATGAAACAAATGGCGCAAGGAAGAAATTCATAATAAGAAATCAATATATAGAGAGAGATTATGTACAAATGCTCGGCTTTGCTGCTGTTACAGTTGCAATTGATTCGATACAACACAATTGCATAAGTGCCCACTTTGGAATTTGTAAGTTCTAGTATGCAAAATTATATCAAATGGCAATCTTAGCCTTGGTTCAAGGGTTTGCAGAGCTTTAAAGCCTAAGGCCTTCCGTTTATTCCTCCAACAAATTATAGTTGGGCTTCTCCAAGCATCCAGCAGGTAAGCTCAAGGTCCATTTTAAACTAATTTACATAGTACAAATTACAACTTGGCCTCTCCAAGCATCCAACAGGTAAGCTCAAGGTCCATTTTAAACTAGTTTACAGAGTAAACTTCAATAGTGAGTAAACTTTTGTTTTCCTATGGAGAACCAATTTAACTTAAACAATGTTGTTTTTTGAAGAGGGATGGTTCAACCTAGAACTAACTCCTATCCATTTCATAATTTTATTTTATGCATCCATTGATCCCTAACTCTATCAATTTAAAAGTGAATCAACCAAGGAGAAAGAAGAGGAATTCAGAGCAGAATATAATCAACACCCATTAATGTTTGTTATTAGCTATAATAACCAAGGAATGAAATATAATATCAATAAAAATGGAGCATGCTCAGTCATTCTAGAACACTTTCACTTCTAATATAAGTAAAAATTCATCATTTAGTGTTCTCAAGAAATTTAAGGTATATGGGGAATTTAAGATGGTAGATAAAGCATTGTGACAATCATTAAACTCAACCTTAACCCACCCCTTCACTACTTCCCTCTCCAATATTCGCAACTCAGGAACAATGTCCTATGTATAACACTTGCTAGATTACCAATTATAGTCGTTATAAAGGAAAACATCTGAACCTCAATGTCCTAATTGACAGAGGTCCCAACACAGTAAAATCCACTTATAAGTCCATGGACAAAACTAAAAGTATGCCATCCTAGAACAGGATACTTGGACCTAATGTGTTCAAAAAAAATATTTGGACATGAATAGGGTACCCTGGACAATGAAAGGAATAAGAAATGAACATTACATAAAAATCAGAAAACAATGGGAAACCAACAAACTTAAAATAACTTTATCCATTTGAGGAATAATCCAAGGGAAAAAAATCTTGTCATTCATTAAAAAAACACTACCAATTCTCGTGAAGTGAAAGAAGAGAAGTAATGTGCATACCTTGGAAGCTTCAACCCATTTGTTATCCATGAATTCAAGATGGGGGTGCAGTTTGGAATGATTAAATATCATCTCTTCTTTTTTCTACAAGAAGTATATTATATACTCGTGATTGTTAAGGACCTTCGTGACCACACCCATTATTCTCATAAGCATCAACTTCCTCATACACAATAAACTGATCTTTACTCTGCTCTAGAGATCTTGGCCTTATGTGAAAATATTCTACTCTCTCTCGCATTTGTTTTGTGTCATCCTCATTGTTCACAAGGTATCTGTACTCCACCAAGTACTTTGCCCACTGCATTTTTACAACTGGTGCACATAAACAGGACCCTCTGAACCCCTATTCATCGTTGGACACCTCCACCAGGTCACCATTTCTCAACTTCAATTTCTCCTCCTCACTCAACACTACAAAATCTAGGTATGTTCCCACTCTTGCACAAATTTCTCACTCAAACCTTCACCAGCTTACAAGACCCATGTCTACTTTGATCAAATACTAGTCTTCCATTCCTCCATGCAAAACTAAATTGAGCCATCATTCACTGAAATACAGGTAAAACAACAATAATTCAATGATGGGTTTCATGATACAATGGGTAGAATTCATGGAGGAAGGAAGAAAAGTTATGTCGATCATCAGGCTGTGATGTGTTACATTAATTACTCGTGTTAGGGAATGCGGTACATTTCACACAGTAATGAAATGGTTAGAATGCATATTTTGGGACATGAAAAAATGTGTACAAGGGATTGTACGGAATGGAGGCATGAGGGGCATCCAAGGCTAATAGTACAAGCACTGAAATTCGGTACGTGTGTGAGATTTCGGCCTGATACACTGTCAACCCACCCAATGTCCACGGTCCAACGTATCGAAGTTGTTTCCAGGAGAAATATAAGTGAAGGGTTGGAATTAATGTAGTATTAAAACCTTCTTATGTCACCTCTACCACCAACACCGGAGGCCTAGATTCCAAAGATGACATCATCCACCTAGCCACCAATCAAATATTTTAAAAATTAATGATTTTTTTAAAATCCTCTAAAGTTAAACATTAGTTTTTTTCAAAAATTTGAGGTTAGTACGCCCAACCTCAAAATTGCATTATTTTAATACATTTTATTTACTTTAATTAATTACATGCAATTTAATATTTATATATTTATTTACTTTAATTAATTACATGCAATTTAATATTTATATATATAAATAATTTATAGTAATAAACAATACTCAAGGTAAGAAAAACTAATTTTTTTAGCTTATTTATTCATAATAACTCATGATAATAACTATTAAATTGATCCTTTAATCAATATAACACTACCTTAAGGTTCATATTAACTTTAAACATGAAACCAGGGATTTCGAAAGCTTTACACTCCAGAAAAACTGAGTCTCTAAGAGCTCTGCTAGGGTTTGCAGGGATTTTTCACTAAGTTGTCGACCGGCGCTGCTTGGCCACTGGGGCCATCTGTTCGCAGAAGCTGGCTGGTTCACCGGGTGGTTTGGCCTCCCCAGGTGAACCCCTAATCGAGTCATGCTCTTCGAGGCCCAGTGGGCTCAATGGGGTGGGCCCAGCCATAAAGGACCAACTGGAGGGTTCATCCGCCGGCTGAAATCCTGGTGTGGGGGGCTACCTGCCAAAAGCCCCCACCATTCCAACAGTTCATGTTTGATCAGAGAAGGTGAGGGGCACAATCGAGCTCTGGAAGAAAAAGGCTTTGATTGGAAATTTCGTGGGGATTTGGCCCAAGGAAAAGGATCTGGTTAAATGGATCAGCAGCGTTTGGAACCCTAAAGGTCACTATGACCTGCAGCTCGGCTCTAAGGGTTTCTTCACGATTATTTTCTTCAACAAGGAGGACTGTGACCGTATATTTGATGGAGGCCCTTATTTCTTTTTTTCCACTAGTCTTTACCTCCGTCCATGGAAGGAAAGATTCAACACTGAAACAGAGGACATGAACGGTGGCCCCAGTCTAGATCCACCTCTTCTCCCTCCCAGGGGAATATTGGGATCTAGAAACCCTGAGGGACATTGGAAATACCCTAGGAGAGTTTATTAAGGTGGATGAGAAAACAAAGGCCTAGAGGTATACCTCCTTTTCAAGGATTTGTGTTTACCTGGATCTCTCCAAGGAACTGCCAAAAGCTATAAACCTAAGTTGGGAAGACAAAGAATGGATCCAACCCATTAACTATGAGTAGATCCCCTTCAGATGTAGATAATGTCATGAATACGGTCACTTGGGACGGAACTGTCCCTGGATGGTTGCAAAGCCCATCCCAGCAGACCATCACCTAGAGAAAAATGGGACTCCCCCTGATGGCTTCACCCAGGTCAAGAACCGCAAAAGAAGCAGGGTTAGCAGGACACCAAAAGCCAAAAAAGACATGGAGACACGGGAGACCCAATCCAAGAATTATTTTGAGGTCCTTGGGGACATGACAAAGGATGGAATGCCTAAGGAAAAAGAGGATGTTGCCCATCCCACCAAGGATATCAATGCCTCGGACGGGATGGAGACCCAATAGATGGAAATAGTTGAGGAAGCCGAGGATGAAGAAATGGAACTAGGTGAATTAGATCTGGATGCGATGGAAGAAGAATGTGGAAAAAAGGGGAAAGGTTACATGCCCAAAAGGCAAATCGAGCTCCTCCAAGAGGAAATCATCAAGGTTGGGGCTCATCCAAAACTGGGGATTGATCCAGATCCTCAAACAGGGCATAAGCGGAAACCTCCAGAGGAGGAGCAACGCAGAGGAAGGAAATCAAACAAGCAACGCATTGTAGAAGTAGGTGTCAAACTCATAGAATCAAGCCAATACCCTATGATCAGAGCGGCCTTCTCTGAAGTTTCCAAAGTTTCCCAATGAAGTTAATCTCCTGGAATATAAGGGGTTGTGGCAATCCCAGGAAGTGGAGGACTCTCAACAGGAAAATAAAGCAGGAAAATCCTGATATCCTCTTTCTCCAGGAAACAAAATGCAGTTTTGAAGGCTTGGAAAAAATCAAAAGTAAAATCTGGAAAGGTGGCCAGGTGATGGCCCTGGATGTTGCTGGGAAATCAGGGGGCATTGCAATCCTCTGGCTCCCCCAGGTGGTCGAGCTCTCGAACTGGAGTGCTAATAAGTTTTCCCTCTTGGCATATTTCCATCACCTTGTGTCAAGGGAGAAGGGTACTCTGGTGAACATTTATGGCCCCAGCAACTTCCCTGAAAAGCAGGCCTTCATTGACTTCTTAGAATGGTCCAACCACCAAGCAGAGGGAGCCAGATGGGTGATGGGAGGGGATTTTAACCTCATCGCCAACCTTGGGGAAAAAAAGGGAGGTCGAAGTGTTGGTAATAACTCCCGATTAATTAACTATTCCAATGCAAAATCCTATACTTATACAAATCTCATGGTGGTTGGGTTTCACCTTCCGCTCAGCCGGTTTGGCTTCCTATCTATTCATATTCCTATTTTTTATTTATTTACAATAATCCTGAAA
>LPNX010607367.1:168090-190545 GCA_001517045.1 Pseudotsuga menziesii | reverse complement strand
CTGTTAGTGTAATTTACAATAATAAACTTGATATGACAAAGAGAAAAACAATAACCTTGCAGGTCTACAGTCTCTGCCAAGGTGTACAATGCAACTTCATGTTTTAAAGAGATACAATAATAGTATCGCAACTTCAATTCGCAGCAATTTCAGGGAGAAGAAATTCAGTACATGGTCTTCCAAAAGGTAGCAATGCAAATGGTGAAACCAGCAAAAAGGACAACAACTTTCAATATATACTCAGCTCCAAAACTGTAGCATATATTATTTCAATATACTCAGCTCCACAACTCAGTGATATCAATCACCAGAGGAATTAGGGCACAAATTAGGGTTTTTGTGCACTTCCAATGGTCACAGGAAATACATAAAAATTATGCAGCTCTTCAATGCAGCATGTAAACTCATGGCTCATACAACAATCTGAGGCTCATGCAACAACCTCATCATTCGTGACTTATACACAGCATTCACGGCCTCTTTCACTCTCCACAAATGAACATGTTTACAGAATTTATGCACAAAAATTAGGGCAAAATTAGGTTTTGTGTCAACTGTCACAAACAATTACAGCTCCAAGAGTTTACCTTCACGCAGTTTCACAGCTTCACAGGCTTCACTCAGGCACAGCTTCATGGCAAGCACACGCAGGCTTGAGGCTTCAGCTAGCTTCAACGTTGATTGCAAGCAGCTCCAACTCTTCATTCGTGTGCCATCAGCATATATCAGTAGCAATATATAACATATGCATTATATTAATCTCCAGCGCAGGCTCTTCAACACAATAAATCAACGCATATATCAGTCACTTAATATATCTATGATATATCACCAAGATGAGCTCTCTGTCTCAATATCAACGCAGCATGGGTCTGGATTGAGATATAATATTAATGCTTGCACGCTGATAGATATTATGAGTAGTATTCATACCAACGCATCTCCATCTTCATAGGTAGCAGCAAATAATACACTCAACGCAGTCACACGCAGTCACAAGATAGGTTGCAACAAATAATACACTCAACCATCATATATCACAACGCAGTCGATATATAGATCAACGCAGTCTTCAACAAGTGATACCATCATATATCACAACGCAATCCCAAAACGCATTCTCCAATCTTCCTCTCAACACCACGCAGCTGTCTCCTCCAGCGTGTGAAGGCACTCTTCACGCAGGTATAAATAGAAGGTCATTTCTCTTACACCAGCAACAGTCTTCAACCCATATCAATGGCACGCAGCAGTATTCTTGGCAGGCCGCAGCACAGTATATATATCAGTCTGATAGGATGTATATATATCAGTCTGTAGGATGTATATATATCAGTCTTGGCAGGTCGCATTCTTCAGGTTAACAGGTCGCATTCTTCAGGTTCTCCACGCAGTCTATCAATGCAGTCTTCAATAAAAGCTTCACGCCGGTCTCCTCCACGCAGTCTCCTCCAGGTAGGTCGCAGCACAAAAAAGATGCAGGCTCCACGCTCAGCCTTCACATCTCCATGCAGTATATTATCATCGAGTCACAGGCTCATCAACGCAGTATATATATGCAATCACCAGTATATTATCGATCACCAGTATATTATCGACAGTATGCAATCACTTGATGTCCAAGAAACTAAATATCGTAAATGTTTATAACCAGAAACATTGATCTAGGGTTCGTGACATTCCAAAATAGGCGCAGCTATCTACTGAATGGTAACTTCGGCATGCTTCTACGACTGGTTCGAGGAAAGGAACACTATTCCACAACGCCTTCAGACTTCAAGGCAATCTCCAGAATAGCACAGAATACTAGCAGCTGTCTCTCCTCGCAGACAATCATAGGTCGCAGAAACAAGCTGGAAATGTATCCGCCTTGACATGGCATGGAAATTAGGGTTTTTGGATTCCCTACGGGCAATATCTCACCTCGACGAGTTCAGCAAAGACTAGAAGAGAGTCGAGGCCAGGAAATCGCTGGAGAAATACTGTCACAACGGCCGAGGAGTGCAATTAGGAATTAGGGTTAGGTATAATAATGTTCTAGCAGAGAATAGACTCGGGCAGAAAATAAACGCACATAATGAATGCGCGCAGGGGTAGACTGGCGATGGGCAGGCAGCCTGAAGGAGCAGACTGGCAGGCAGAATGCCAGGGCTGAAATGTAGCAGGCAGGAGTTACGGCAGGCAGGCAGCCTTGCTCTGATACCACTTGTTGGTAATAACTCCCGATTAATTAACTATTCCAATGCAAAAGCCTATACTTATACAAATCTCATGGCGGTTGGGTTTCACCTTCTGCTCAGCCGGTTTGGCTTCCTATCTATTCATATTCCTATTTTTTATTTATTTACAATAATCCTGACGGATTATTCTAACACGAAGAACTATGGACAAATTTCAAGAGGATTTTGGGATCTTCCAAGCTCAAAGCTCGTTCATGGATATGGAAACTGGTAATGGCTAGTATACGTGAAACAACAAACATGGGGGCGAACACTTGGTTGCATCCTGCTTAGATAGGTTTTTGGTCTCGAAGTCCATACTCCATGATATGGGAGAAATCATGACAGAGGTGCTCCCAGCGATAGGTTTTGACCACTAGCCCATCTGCCTTCGCTAGGATTGGACATGCTCCACTCTGAGGAAACCATTTAGATTTAAACAATTCTAGATGGAGCAAAAGGAATTCAAAGATCTTGTTCAATAGTGGTGGCAGGAGTTGGTCCCCCCCTCAAGCACTGCCATGTACTGCTTCCAACAGAAACTCAAAATGCTAAAATCCAAGATTCGTATCTGGAACAAGGAAGAGTTTGGCAACATTTTTGAGGACAAGAAAAGATTGATTTCTGAACTTGATCAACTCAGTCAGAAAGGAATGACAGATGGATGGGACGAGGACATGCAGAAAAAATAAAAGGACTTATGGGGGCAGCTGGAGGCAAGGGAAAGATAGGAAGGAATATACTGGAAACAAAAATCCAAGGTCAAATGGCTGCAGGATGGGGAAAAAACACCAAGTTCTTCCATAATTCGGTTATTTAGAACAAGCACTCCTTGAGGATTTAGAAACTTAAAAAGATGGATGGTGGTCAAATAGAAATGCGCAGAGAGATCGAAGAGGAACTCAACCACTATTTTGCGGAGATTGTCAACGAAGATATCCATGACAGGGAGAGAGACATTGCTCAAATCACTCACCTAATCCCACCCTCTATCACTAGGGAAGATAATGAGATGCTCATAAAACTGGTAACTCTGCAAGAAGTTGAAGAGGCTGTCAATCAGATGGCTCTAGGAAAATCCCCTAGCCCAGATGGGTTTACCTCTAACTTCTTCCACTATTTCTGGGATATAGTTAAGGAAGAGTTTGTGGAAATAGTGGAGGAATCGAGGAAAAAAAAGGCGTTGTTAAAAGCTTTCAATGCAACGTTCCTTTCTCTCATCCCTAAGGAAACGGGTGCAAACCACCCAGACAAGTTCAGGCCTATAGCTCTATGCAATGTGTTGTACAAGATCATCTCCAAAGTTATTGCTAATCGTCTGAAAACTCTTCTCCCCTCTCTGATTTGCCTAGAACAATCTGGTTTTGTTGAAGGGCACCAAATCTTGGATGGGGTTATCCTAGTTCATGAAGTCCTGCATTCCTTGCAAAGCTTGATACATCCAGGTATGTTGATCAAGCTTGATATTTCTAAGGCCTACGATAAATTAAGTTGGTAATTCATCTACAGAATGCTGGAAGCCTATGGGTTTTTCCATGACTAGGTGGAATGGGTAATGGGTCTCATCTCCACCCCGTTCTTTAGCATTCTCCTGAATGGAGCCTTGACTTGTCCCTTTCAATCATCCAGGGGCCTCAGGCAGGGGGATCCCCTCTCCCCATCTCCTGCAATCCAAGGCAGAAAGTGGCAAGCTTCGAGGTATCCATCTCATCGATACCATGGATGCTTAGACCCATCAAAAATTCATCGATGATACCATGCTCATGGGGCACCTTTCAGTCCAAGAAGCGAGAAGCTTCAAATCTTGCCTGAATCTCTTTGCCAAAGCCTCTAGACTTGCTGTAAATCAGTGCAAATCCCAAGTCTTTTTCCTTAATACCGCTCCTGCCTCACAAAGGAACATCCTCCGTATCCTGGGTTTCTTGAAAGGCTCTTTCCCTTCAAAATACTTAGGCTTCCCTCTTGGCCCGCACAAATTGAAGCGTACTTCCTGGATTGAACTCCTTGATCGAATGAAACAGAAACTCACTAACTGGACTCTCAGACCCCTAAACTTACCCAGTAGGTTGGTCTTGATTAAATCTGTCTTACAAGCAATGTCCATATACCTATTTTCTGTCCTCTAAGCACCGAAGTCCATTCTATGTGAGATTCGGTGCATCCAGCGCAATTTCCTGTGGGGAAGCAGAGATGATAAAGCTAAATTTACCCCGGTAAGTTGGGACAGCTTATGCCAGCCCAAGTTGAAGGGGGGGTTGGGTTTAAGAGATCCAGAAATCATGGATGAAGTCCAAGGAGCAAAATTCTGGTGGAGATGGGTTTCCCACACCACTAAACCATGGGCCAGATTTTGGTGCTCTAAATATGGCCATGACAGGCCCCCATCTCAGCTAATCCATTTCAACAAAGAACAATAGGATCCCCTATTTGGACGAAGGCCAAAGGTGGAAGACACTTGGTTCAACAACATAGCTTTTGGAAAATTCGTGATGGAAGGAATGCGAGGTTCTGGGAAGACTCATGGAACCAACTCCCTCGTTTGGGTGACAACCCAAGGTGGACTCCAATTCAGGAATGGGCTAGGGAAGAGGTTCGTTCTCTTGTTCATCACTTCTGGCAAGAGAAAATCATTAATGAGCAGCGGTGCTGGATCTTCATTAACAAACTAGACCAGATTGAGGTGGAAGACTGTGAGACTTTCCAAGAGGAAATACACAGGTGAAGCATCAAACCCACAGAGGGGCGGGATGTGCTGAGATCAGGATATTCAGAAAAAGGAATGTTTAACATTAAGGAGGCATACAACGTTCGAATAGGGAACCGTGCCGAGGATGGGGAAACATGGAAGAAGATATGGACCCTAAACTTATGGCCCAAGGTCACCACCTTTGACTGGCTGATTGTTAAAGGCCGCATCCTCATCGGTGAAAATATTCGAAAGCGTGGCATCTAGGGACCTTCTCAATGTTTCTTATGCTCTTAGGTGGAGGAAACCATAAACCATATCCTGGATAGCTGCCCTTTTGCTGTAGCCATTTGGGATAAAGGGGTTATGGGTTTCTAGAAAAGTGACAGGAAAAGAGCCTAGTCGGCGAGAACTTTGATGGAATGAAACCAAAAAAATTTTAATAACAGAATTATCAGGACCATCTAGAATGCCTTACCTAGTATGATCATGTGGTGCATTTGGAAGGAAAGGAATGGCTGAATATTCCAGGACAAACGCTCCAGCCTCGATAAGTTCTGGCAGACGGTGCAGGAAAATCTTCTCTCCTCCATCAAAAGCATGCAATGGCATGACGAAGATAAGCTCATATCCACTGATGAAATTCATGTTGGAAAATTTTGGGGTTTGGACAAATCCCAGTTGGATGGGCTCCACAAGTGCGATAGGATCCTTCATCCTTCCAGCCCCAAGTCGTGGTCTCTACCCCCTCCCCTGGTTTTCAAACTTAACTTTGATGGGGCCTCCAGAGGGAACCCTGGTGCTGCAGGATATGGAGGATTATGTAGAGACTCACAAGGAAGGGTTATTTTCATCTTCCTGGGAACCATAGGCCGAGACACCAATAATTCTACAAAATTCGAAGGGATGCTTCAAGGTTTGAACTGTCTGGTGCGTAGCAACAGTTTTTCGGTGATAATTGAGGGAGATTCCAGTATGATGGTTCAGATGGCAAGGAGGTTAGCATATGGCCAAGTCAGTGGCCAAGTGTCCACCAGGTGGAGGTTAGCCAGTCACTTGGATGAGCTTCATGGCATCATCCATGCCCACCCTGCAGTCTCATTCTGTCACATACGATGCGACGCCAACAAGGCAGCAAACCTTATTGCGAACATGGGGGTCGAGGGGGAGTTGGCTCATCAATGGGGCCCACTTGAGTCCTTCAAAGAAAATGAATGGGCTCATCATTGCAAACAGCTGGTGGTGTAGGATCTCGCAGGTGGTACGCAGTCGGCACGCCCGATCGATGCGGTGGATATAGGTGACAAACAGTGCGAGCACACCATGACAGGCCAACACCAAGATGACTGAGCATTTTAATGAGGAAACTGATCGAAGGAAGAGGTGGTTGTCCTTGGCCATTATTTTTCTCCTTGGAAATGCAAATGAAAAGATGGATAGGATGAAGAGGGATGCCTGAATTGACAGGGCTATCATTTTAGCAAGAGCTTCCGCCATGGCGAAGGGTACGATGGAGGTGGTCCACACCAAAACAATGACATCATCCTGGTATGATCCATATGGGGTAATGATTTCTCCTTTTCCTTCTTATTTCTCATCCCACTAGTCAAGCCATTTTCATCATTCAATGTTGCTCCTTGCCTTTCGAATCCTTTGGTTTCTCCCGTGGCCCTCTGGTCTAGCCTGGGTGTGGCTCACTGCCTTCTCCTTTCCCCGTACCCTTGCTCATAATTCTCTTTTGCTGGAAATGGCCCAGCATAGTGAGTTGGTTAAGAGAAAAGCTCATGGTGAATCCCCGTCCGAGCAGGGTGCAGCAAAACTCTCCCGCGGGGCTATGAGAGTGCAACTTCAAGCCCAAGAAGAGGTCAAATTTTTCAAGGATAATATCCCCCTGAACATCCATCGGGAAGTGGACGGTAAGGTCGAGGACCTTTGGAATAGCGTGAAAAATATGCCCAAGGAAGAAATCCATCACGAGGTGGCAGACTGGGTCCTTGATCCTCATGATCGCCTCCTCATGCAGTACTGGGTGAACATGAAGATGGTAGGCCATTCTTACATGGAATGGGAAGCAAATATGGTGGGAGATGAGGAACCGGTGAGAGAAAGGAAACACCATAATGGTGAATTCCATCTCATTCACCAGAAGGTTGACGTTATTACTTCCAGACTGGGTGTCTCTTTCTTAGCCGCGGGTAAAGGTCTTGACGAGGTGGCTCGCCCGAGGGATAGCTACGAACAATGCAGTAAGAAGCAAAGAAGGATCTTATCTCCCTCTCCACCAGTTCAGAGCCCCCCTAGTATGGTTCCTACTCCGGCTCATCCAATAATGTCATGTCTGCCCTCGGCTTTTCAAAAAATGGAGTGACTGCCTAGGTCTACTGTTTATTTCGAAGCCCGGTAATTCGGCCTGTTAATTTTTTTAAGTTTTCTTCAATGCTTTTTTGGCATGTAATGTGGATTCTCCTGCAGCCCATTTTTTTGCAAATGCCTGTCCTGGCTCAGGGTTTTATCTCATCTCTGTTTTGGAAGGATAGGGCCTGCGTTCCCACTGCTAGTTTAAGTCTCAGTTTTTTTCTTGTTTTTTGGCTTCTGTGGCTCATGTCCAGCTCTGTGCGGGGCTTCTCCATGCCAGAGAACTGTTAGACTTGTTTTGTATCCCTGCTTTGTAATGGTTTCCATCTGATGTAATATAATGTCTTTATTTACAAAAAAAAAAATTAAACATGAACCCATTAACGATACGTCGTATTGCTAAGGTGGAAGAGCATCGGTAACAATATGAAACAAATTCAATTAGTTTCAGAGATTAAAGTAGATTGGGTCTCAATGGACCCTCTTCCTCTTGACCTTGCAAGAGTGTTCAATGTTCACAAGCTTTGATGTTGTTTTGCAGCATTAACATAAGTGGTGTCCTACTTTTGTTTAAATTTCTTCTAGTTTTCTATAACATTAATTTTGAGTTTAGATTTATCCTTAAGTTTTTGTAATATTAGATAATTATTACTCTATTAACATCTCATCGCTTATGATGTTTCATTGTGATCCGAAAATGACATGATCTACTAACACTTGAATTTGAATGTGAATTCTTAAACCAATTAGCTTCTAAAAGGACTTTAAATAACAAGTTGACCAAAGACTTAAATGTAACACACCCAAAATCGTACATTAACAAAAAATTACATGTTTTATTTTACCTTTGCTTTAGCAGCATTCTACGTTTACTTTACTATTGAATCTATTATATGATATCATGTTGTTTACGATAGGAAACATTGATGAAAAATATGGCCAGCTCCTTCTGGAACCTTCAGCCACACTCCTCCAGCTGATGTACTTTATTTAACTTTGTTTATTTAAAAGTTTTGTCTTTAAGTTAGTCTGGCCTAACCTAAGGCGTGGGAGACTATACTTGTCTTGACCCATCCTGTTATTTAACTTGAAAGTGTTGTTTATAAGGCTTGGCCTTATCACAAATGTACGACCTACCCCTAAGTATGAGACTTAGGATTTATCCAAGCATGTTTTCCATGCATATATTTATTGTTTTGTATATAAAGTTGACGTTATTTATCCATGGAAGCACAATCTGGTTTTAATGCATTTGAAGAGGCCCTATACCTCTGTGGCATAATTATTCTCATGCATGTGTTATGAGTGTTCATGGTTTTCCACTCTATCATTAAACATGCTTATACTATTGATTATGCTTATAACAAGGTTCTATTTTTATAATATCAAGGGTGATTAGATTTGTTGAGCCTGGCACTAAATTCAAGGTTATGCACATTTAAATATTTAATATTTTAAGAGTAGTCCTAACTCTTATGTTAAAACTACTTCCCGAACCATAGGAAAGAAACTAGCCATGACCACGATGAAATTAGTCCAACCCATAATGTGAAGGTTTTTGTTAATGCATTATGGTGTGTGTGTACCAGGGTTGACCCAAAGTTCTAATGTTTTGTTTTGCATATGCTTATGTGTAAATTTATGTGTTGATTTACGGTACAATAGTAATTTGCGTAATAACCAAGGATTCAATTTGCAATTGTTGTTGTAATAAACTTGTTCATGCACTTTTATTGGAACTTTTGGGGTTGTAAAGAATGGTGTAACATGGATGCGAGTTGACAGTGCACCAGGCCCATGAGGAAGTACGGGCCTTCATAATCCATACAGCTGGACGATGATAATGATGATAGTTGATAGGATTTTTCAAAAGGATTTCACTTGGAATGTGGTTGCATTAATGTTGTTTGGGTTTGTCAGAAGTCTAGCCGAGGGACAAACTCTGCAACTTGTGGTTTCTTCCATGAAGTTGTCATTGTTCTTACTGGTTCTAGTTATGTTCTGAGGTGGTGAAAAATTTGGAGTTTATTTCACTGGTGGCCCGTTCTTCCAAGCTCCAACGGACCGGAGATGGTCATGGTTTGTGTTAGAAGGTAAGACTAAAGAAACCTTGCTACAAATATAGTTTTGTCCAAAGTTAAACTTGGTTTTTCCTTATCTGATAAACTTTTATTTTATTTTTGCAAAATTGTAGGGATAAGGACAATCGAAGGAGCTGACCCTTGGCCACCCACAACCAGCGTCATGGTAAGAAAACTGACCCTTCCAACATTAGCTAGTTCAGTTTGTAAGAGTTATTTAAATGTTAAAACTTAACTTCTTCTGGGTTTCCAAGCAAGTTTTGGCGCTGGGAGGAAGACGACAGGGTCACCTTGTCCTAGACTCGCCTCTTAGGACACCTCTGTAAGTAAAATCAACCTCAATGCTTAATAAAAGTTTTAACATTTCCTCTTATGTTAAAAAACGTTAGCCCACTTTTGTTTGGTGGTTGTAGGACCCAACGATAGGGTCGTGAGGTTTCAACCAGTGGCTACAACTCTAAGATAAGTTTCGTGTTCTCTGTGTTAAAGGGTTCTTGTACAACTTTCGCCATGTCAAAGCTTGAGGGTTTTTCCTATGTAATAAATGCTATATTTTTTATCATTTAAGCAATATGATCTAGGATCTTATCTAAGAGAATAACATGCACAGCAAAAATCACAAGAGACAATAGACACAAATAATTTTCCTTGGGGAAACCATAAAGGAGAAAACCCTACAACTTCCTCAGAGATAGAATGAGCACCAATGGCAACAATAAAATCCAAAGATAGAAAATATGATCTCCAACAACTGTTCTCTCTCTCTCACTTGAGAGAGATTCTCCTCTCTCACTCATGCGCCCCAGCGAGTGAGTGTGTGTGCGCTAAATAGAGAGGCTCACTCTCTATTTATATTCTTTCGTTCACTTAATTTCCACTCCAACAAGTCGGCCTCACTTAACAATTACTTACCAGGGCTAACATCTCTAGGAGAGTCTAATAACCCTAGTGCCCCACAACTGTGGGGACTTTTCCCTCCAACCAATAAGGAGGGTTAACCTTAACTCAATTGTGGGGACTATTGCCCTGACTTACAATGGAGGGTTAACCTCAATGACTTTACATGACTTGTTTACATTATTGAATCTCCCAATCGGAACATCAGGGCATGACATGACTCAATTGCATTATATATACTTCCTGGAATAAACATCAGGATACAATACATAAGATAAACAAGTGAATACATTTTGAAGTTACAAATACATCAACACTCCCTCTTAACTAGGAAGGTAGTCTCTCGACACAATTTATCAACACAAGTCTTCTTCTCTGTATCATCTGCATCATCCTCAAGTTATCTTCATCTTCAGGTCATCTTCATCTTCAATTCATATTCATCTTCAATTCATCTTCATCTTCAAGTCTGGATCATCACTGGATCATCATCAACATCACTGCTTCTGCCATCTTGATCAACTAGTGCTATCGCTCGATTCTTCTCGTCATAGGAATTTCTACAAAGCCAGCCCTTTTTCATGTTGGTTGTAGGCCTAGCCTCTATGTAGTTCTCCTTCAACACTTATATCTGACCCTTAGTCAGAACAACCCTCCCAGCACTTACATCTAACCATGGGAGGAACACATCCAACAACCATGTCATAAAGGCATGCCTAACACTCACATCTGACCATGGGAGGAACACATCCAATAACTGTGTCAAAAAGGCCCAGCACTCACATCTTACCATTGGAGGCCTAGCCTTCCACCATGTTAGAACAGCCCAGCGCTTACATCTGACCATGGGAGGAACACATCCAAGAACCATGTCAGAAAGGCTTAGCACTTAATCCAACGATGGCAGGAACACATCCAAGAACCATGTTGGAAAGGATCAGCACTTATATCTGACCATGGGAGGAACACATCCAAGAACCATGTCAGAAATGCTCAGCGCTTATATCTAGCCATGTGGGGAACACATCCCGCATCCATGCTAGAAAGGCTCAACACTTATATCTGACCATGTGGCGAACACATCCCCCATCCATGTCAAAAGGGCTCTGCACTTACATCTGAACATGTGGGAACACATCCCACAGTCACATCAGAATGGATCTATACTTACATACGATCATGTGGGAATACATCCCACAGTCACATCAGAATGGCTCCTACACTTATATTTGACCATGGAAGGAACCAATCCTACCATGTCAAAAAGGATTTCAGACACATCACCTCCCCTTGGAGGGAACCTCGATCTAGAGAACACCAAGCTTCTCCCTGAAGTACTCAAAATTCACTCTGGCCAATGGCTTGATCAACACATTATTTGTTTGCTCATCCATCACAACATACTGGAGCTTCACTGCTCCTCTTTGTACCATATTTCTGATATAGTGATATTTGAACTTGATATGCTTAAGCTTGTCATGGAACACCAGGTTCTCAAACAACTTCACACAACTATGGCTGTCCCAATATATACAAGTAGCATCCAATTGGAGATCAAACAAATCAAATAGTATCTTCCTAAGCCACACTGCCTCACAACTAGCTGAACAAGCTGTGACATACTCTGCTTCGGCTGTACTCAGTGCCACATAGGACTGCTTCTTGCTAAACCAAGAGATCACACCTGATCCTATACTGAAGCAGCACCCAAAAGTTCTCTTCCTATCGATGGCACTACCTGCCCAATCTGAATCAACATAACCTTCCAGGTTAATCTTCTGATCCGCCTCATACTTGAACACATAATCAACTGTATCCTTCAGGTACCTCACTGCATGCTTTGCAACCATCAGGTGAACATGTCCCAATGTGTTCATAGCAAAGAAAATATCTGGTCTTGTATTCATTAGGTACATCAAGGAACAAATCATCTGACGATACATCGTGGCATCAACCGAATCTGATGAAGCATCACTCAATAGTTTCAGGTTCAATGCCATAGGTGTGTTCATGGACTTGCATTCCATCATCCTGAACCTCTTTAGGATCTCTACTGCATACTTCCCTTGTCCCGGGGATATTCTACCACACCTCCATGCCTAGAAAGTAGTGCATCATATCCAAGTCCTTTATCTCGAACTCGGCAGCAAGTCTCCTTCTTGCAAGTTCTGTCAAGAAAAATTCATCGACATATAACAGGAGCATCACTAGTCTTATGCCTTCAACCTTGAAGCAAGGGTTGGAATCTACTTTACTCTCAGTAAATCCTAGAGTCATCAATAATCTATCCATCCTGTCGTACAATGTCGAACCTCAGGATCTTCTGCAGTCACTGCCTCTGAAGCAGAGCATTATTCTTTCTCTGTCTTTCGTACTCTATGTATATTGGAGTGACAAGTAGATTACTCTATTACTATTATTCTATGTGTCCATCTAGGGTCACTCGATACCAAGATCCTCTATCCTGAAAGTGTTCTTCTCGCACCCATCTGTGAGCTTGTCATCCTCTATAGGATTTCATCTTCAACCTTGTAGCAAAGGTTAAGATATTCATCACTGTAGGTGATATTCAAGCTCATCATGTATGTTTTATCCCAAGGGTGCCTTCTGAGCTCGTACAAAGCCTTATTTCATTTGCACACATGATTCTACCTGTCATGTGTCTAAACTTTTGGTGGCTGCAAATGTCTCTTCATACTCTATGCCTTCTTTCCGTGAGAAGCCTCGTGCTACGAATCCTGCCTTGTATCCCATGATGTTTCCATATACTACATGATGGAACTAAGAACTTCCCTTTAGGTCTCGATACTGCATCCTAGACATCATTCTTCATTTTGAATTATTATAGTGAATCTTGAACTATCGTCACTTGTTCTTCGGAACAAGTCTCATCCTTCTTTTATTGTAGGCGATTGTAGGCGATCTTTCCTACAAGTCAAATGAACCAATTCCATGATTAGAAACATTTCATAATGCATATTCATAATGGTAAATTCTTATGCATAAAGATATAATCATGCAACTATTTTGACCAATAAAACATTCATCCATATCTCGCGAAAACTTTCTAGATGCCTTCCATTTCTACAAGGACAACATTGAGATTGTGCACTAATCCAATATGTAAGCAAAGAGGTTTCATTATAGATAAGTAGATATAAAGATATAATCATGCAACTAGTTTAACCAATAAAACATTCATCCATATCTCGCGGAAACTTTCTAGATGCCTTCCATTTCTACAAGGACAACATTGAGATTGTGCACTAATCCAATATGTAAGCAAAGAGGTTTCATTATAGATAAGTAGCAATGGAGAATTCTATAGCACCATGAGCTACTTACCCATCACATGCATATTAGTAGTATACTATCATTAATGAAAACATTCTATCATGCATAACACATCAATTTGAATATAAACAAGTGCATAACAAAACAATATCATGAAATTACAATTGAATACTTATCTTTATTTGTTTCGTGGGTAGACTCCTTCTTTCAGCTTCATCATCTTCTTCATTCAAAACCGCATCATGTCTTATCCAAATGCTCAAGATGGATAAGAGGCTCTTCAAGAATTGAGTTCTTCATATTCCTCATCGCTTGAGGTATCTTCTTTGAATCGCGAAATCTTGATCTTCAGTTGCTCCCATCTTCTTTTCTCTTATTATGAGTTGAGATTCATATTGTGTGTAATCTTCCTAGACTCTGCTGAAAGTAATCACTTCCTTCTAGCACACATTCCTCGAATGATTGAATCCCATAATCCTAGGAGGCCATTCAAGGTGGTTATCACAACTTCTGCATTCTCCACTTCTTCTTCAATCGCTTTAAGATGTTCTTTGATTTGAGAGACCCTCGTAAAGTATGACTGTATGGTCTCTACTTTCTAGATCTTCACATTCTTCAACTAGTTTCTCAAAGTCATCTTTCAATTTATGTTATTTCCTTCAAATATCTTGGTCTAGGAATCAAACATCTCTTTAGGTGTCTTTTGGGAAGACACTTGTGGTATAGGGTGATCCTCTATTGAATCAGCAATGATCTTCTTGGCCTTGACCAAGTTCTTCTTGTGTAAGTATTTTAGCCTCATCTCCCTCATGAACTAGAACCTCTCTACTTATGTAGGTGTCCAATTCATTTCCTTCAAGAATTAGTGAGATCCTATACTTCCATGCTTGAAATTTTTCAGCCTCACCAAGCTTGTCATCAAGCTGGTGTGATTAGTAATCTTGAAATTAGAACCTCAACTGTAAATAGCAAAAGATTATATCTTACCGATTTGAGGTGTCCATCCTGGTTCCAGAGCTAGTTGATCTAGGGTTTGTCAGAGAAACCATAATTTTCAAAATTTGGAATCTTTCAGATATGATTGGATAGAAAGATAGACATATTCAAGGTGAGTTGTCCAATGTACTCCTTTTCTGAAAATAGTGGAGGGAAGCTCCCAAAATAGGAAGCCCTAGCTTACCAATTTCTTCTACATAAATGACTGATATTGTTTCTGTGGTATCTCCGAAAGTACTGCTCCTCTGTGTCTGAAATTTTGTACTGTGGTATCCTCGTTCGTCCTTGTTCCAACACCATAGGTTTCATCAGCGTTGGTTTCGCCAACGTGACATGTTTCAGGACTCTTCAGCATAGAGAATTTGTACAGAATTCCACATGTCACTGTTTCATATTCGGGGTCTAAAACTTTTATCACAAAAAGTACAGTCTTTTCCCTTTTTGGAACATCTTGATAAATTTAATTTGGACCTTTGTAGCCCAAGATATAGAAATTCTCCGTAGGTGTCCTGTTTGGGGAGGAATCCTGGGAGAGGCTGGAACACTAATTTGGAGGAATCAGATCTCCTATAATATAGCGAATATGAGGCTGAAATGTGGACACAGTGTACATCAACAATTTATCTTCAACCTTTGAAAGTTTCAGCACCTGATCCTTCTCCAATATCGATATATAGCGAGTCTACCAAAAATATTAGCTTCAGTATTTTAGGGTTTTTCAGGCCTAGGGTCAAACTAGGGGTTGACTTTCTCGAAGTTTCACCCAACCAAAAATCTCGACCCAGGTCTATAAACTTCAATTTTGATGAGGAGAGAAATCCTATGCTGAGCTCACTCAAAAATTCCTCTTCTGTAAAAAGCCCTAATTTCCTGCACCAAAAACCAAAAATGCCTGGAATCAAATTCTGCTTCGACAGAAAGATGCGCCCTTCAATGGAGAGTTAGCTTAGCCTTCTTTTGCTGATGGATTGTGGGGAGAGACCCAAAAATTAAGAAGCCCTAGTTTCCACAGCTAGATAGTGTCTTCTTCTCAGGTTAGCTCTGATACCATGCTAGATTTTTTATCATTTAATCAATATGATCTAGGATCTTATCTGAGAGAATAACATGCAAAGCAAAAATCACAAGAGACAAGAGACACAAAGAATTTTCCTCGGGGAACCCATAAAGGAGAAAACCCCACAAATTCCTCAGAGATAGAATGAGCACCAATGGTGGTATTAAAACACAAAGACAAAAAAGATGATCTCCAACAGCTATTCTCTCTCTCACTTGAGAGAGCTTCTCCTCTCTCACCCATTCGCCCCAATGAGTGAGTGTGTGTGTGATAAATAGAAAGGCTCACTGTCTATTTATATTTTTTCATTCACTTAATGTCCACTCCAACAAGTTGGCCTCACTTAACAATTACTTACTAGGTCCGACATCTCTAGGAGATTCTAATAACCGTAGTGCCCCACAACTGTGGGGACTTTTCCCTCCGATCAATAAGGAGGGTTAACCTTGACTCAATTGTGGGGACTATTTTCCCAACTTATAATGGAGGGTTAAACTCAATGACTTTACATGACTTGTTTACATTATTGAATCTCTCGATTAGAACATTAGGGCCTGACATGACTCAATTACATTATAGATACTTCCCGGGATAAACATCGGGGTACAATACATAAGATATACAAGTGAATACATTCTGAAGTTACAAAGACATCAACAATAAATTGGCTTAAGGCTACCATCTTGGATGGATTTACTCCCTGTAAAATTCGATGGTTTAAACCTATTATTATTTATGGTTCTATAAATATTCCTTTTGATTTTTGAATAAACTTATACTTAATTCCTGTGTAGCAATGGTAGCCATTGTGAAATGGTCTTACGACCATCTAGACTGCTTAAAGGAATTTGATATGTATGTTTTTAAAGATTAAATCAGGGTTATACGTGAACCCTCGTCCACCATCGGGGACGGTATCATGACTGTATATCCTTTTGATTACTTCTTTTTTGCATTACATAGCTTTTATTAACGTCGTAAACTACGGTGGTGGACTCACTTATGAGTTCTTATGACCATATTAAAGTGGTTTGTGAAAAAAATATAGTTCTTGGGTTGTGATTTTAATTATGTCCCGCATTAAACTGGATCCATCGATATGTGTGTGTCGAGCTTGACCCACGAATCTTTCTCATGTTTGATAACAATATAGTTTTGATTTGTATTTATGTGCTTTTTAAATAACTGTATGGGACTCTATCCAATAACTTTTGTGAGTATGGATTTCCAACTTTAGAGTGTTCGAGGCTTTTCCTCTGTCTGATACTTCACTACTACTATGTATTTATTTAACGTAGGTTAATATAACTTGGTTTGGAACCCACGTTGTGGTTTTTTCCCAAAACATCATTCCTCCTGTAGTAAGGAGTAATGCGATTTTTAGTGTAAATAACTGAATGAAGAGTTGTCTTAAATATTTCATTGGGCATCCCAACGGATCTAATCCTACGGTTATTTATAGAAAGGAGTGGAAGTTATAATTATTGTTTGATGTACAATGTGGATTTACCTATGGGGATTGACCCTCATTTTGTTAATAGATTAGATAATAATTTATCGTTCAGTTGCATACATTGTCTGTTAGTCGTTTTTATGAAATGTACCTATTATGGCAAAAATTAGGATTTTCTAGACCATCGTTTGATATTGTAATCTTAAGGGATTTGATCCCGTGACTGGTGATGCGATTATAAAACAGATCAAGGGTTTTCATATACAAACTTTTCAGTTGATTAGAAAGTAAATAGATCTATAATTATAATACTTAGTTAAGGATATTTGATCCATGAACTGATTTTGTTTGTAGACATATTTTATTAGATACCTGAGACTTATGTGTTTCATGTGTCATAATACTATGAATATTTTTTAGAAGGGGTATGTTCTAAGCTAAAAGCCTACAGATATAAATACTAACATTACTTAATCTACATTAGATGTTTTTAGATAAACATTACATAACTCATAATCATGCGCTTTCTTAGAAGGATGCACATCTATCATGATATTCAGACATTATGAGTCTAGTTGCTAAATTGTCTTTAAAAATAAAAATAAAAAGAAGATATCTAGGATGATGCATATCATTAAGATTGAATATTGTTAATTTGTAATAAGAAGTCAAACATAAACTAATTAACTGGATTTTTATATGTAAGAGTAGGAAGAAAAACATAGATCTACACATGTAGTAGAAAATCGGAATTTACTTGGGAGTCCATTAGCTAACTTGAAATTCAAAATACATAAGGTAAAATTATCTAGAAAACAATGCATCTAGGAAATTACAGTTAAATATAAATAATTCTGTTTTACTAACTGAATTTAATCCATTAGTACAGAATACACAAATACGACATTAGATTAGTTGAAATCATAGAGTTTAGCTACTACAAATCTACAAAATTAAAATGTAAAGTAGAAACCTCGCACCAACCCTTTGGGAAAACAAGAGGAGAGATGTCGTTCCAACCCACCTTCTCCCAGAGCAGCCAATCTACTTGCTCCAAGACCCCCGATCCTCTTCGTTGAACCACGAGAGAAAATTCTCAATGCGCCATCTCTTGCATTACATAGATGTTTAATCCCATTCTAATGCTATCATACTGCAGTTCATGGACATACTAATTTATAGTATTCTTCCTAGGACTTGGCCATTTATGAGCCTCCTTCTCTTTAGCACTCAACTAGGAGTTGTGACCTGATTTTAGGGGATGATGCATCCTGCATTTTGAGTTCTCACTCACTGGTTTTTGCCACTTGTATTTTTCCTCTTGTGGGTCAAGAAACACTCTTCAACATCTATATCCACTCTTGTCTCCCTTCAACATATTTTATTAAATAAAACTGTTTTGATTACAAAATGTTTTATTCTTAACATTTATGTCAAAAATAATAAAATAATAATAAATTATTTTCAGCAGAATTAATAATAATAATTAATTCAAGGGGTGTTACATACGCCTTCCCTTAGAAGATAACACAGTCCTCAGTGTTATAACACTAGTACAAAATGAGGAATTAGCTACTAGGTGACTAAAAATTCTAGTCACCACAGGTTTTCCAAGTGATTTACTACTAAATATGAGCAATTTTGATTGACCCAACTATAAACGACTAAAATTAATGACTAATTTAGTTACCAGTTAACAAATATGACTAGATAATAAGTTACAGAGTTAAAAATGACTAAAATAAATGACTAATGTAGTCATGGCATAAAAAATGACTAGCTAGAAGAATATGAATTAGTCATTTATGTTAGTCATTTTTAATTGTGTCATAAAAAATTGCAAATTTGGCAATGAAGTGTAATTTTTGTAATTTGTCTACCTTCTATTAGTAATATTAGTGCCATGCACCTCGATCTTCAGAGATCCAAAAAAGCAATTGCATGAACTTTTAGCCTTATGGGGGCTTTTATGGTTCGCAAAAAAAAAAAAAATCTCTAGCTTTCTATTTTTGGCGAATCAAAGGTCATGATAATTGATTGGGCCAGAGGTCTCACCAATTTGCAATCACTGAGTTATGATTATTGGTTGAAAAGGATTGGGCTCCTAAAGAATTATTTTCTTTCTTTATCCTTCAGGCACCTGTACAGGGAGTTCAATTCTGACGTGGACAACCTATCAAATCTTGCGATAGGAGACTGCCCTGGTATTCTTCAATAATTATGTAAGTACTGAAACATAATCATGATTACTGAAGGTCGCTTTACTTGCTTCTAGTTTCTCCATTTTGGTTTTTCCTTGGACTGTTTTAGGTTGTATCTACATGACAACTCTCTGGAGCCCTACTATTTTTTGTCTCACAGTTATTTTGTCTTTTCCGCATTTTTGCTTTCTACAAGTTGATGGGTAGAATCCCTCTCGTTTATTTTTGGATATTGTAATGTTTTTCCCAGGGCTTCAATATTGTCTTCTATCCTACTTTGAAGGGGATTTTACATGAACAACTATGATGTAATTTTGATTCTTATGAATAACAAATTACATATTTTTTTACAATGAAAAAAAACCATTAATATTGAAAGATTCCACCATGTTTCTTTCTATGTTTATAAAAAACAATTTAAAAAGCTATATTTTAACAAATTATATAATCTAAATTTCAATAAATTATAACCTAGCAGATCTTACATTGTAAAGCTGTAAATTTTGTAACATTATAATTGTAAGTCATGTTAAAATTGTAAGTTGTGCTTGATTGACAATTTTGCAAACATGTAAACTTGTAAACATTGTAAATTTTGTAAACTTGTAATTTATTAAATTGGAAAATTGTACAATATCGTACGACTATAAAACAAATTAATGATTGTTAAAAATAACATTATGATCAATTAAAACATAAATACCTTTAAACTATAACTACAAATAATTAAAATATGTAACAAACCATCATGTTAAAAAAAGTCCATATATATATATATATATATATATATAATCATAAAGTCCACAAATAGCAGTCTACAAAATAATAGCATCCACAAATAATAGTCTACAAATCACTCCTACGCCATTGATCCAGAGATCGACCATCATGGAAACTACCGCCATTTGTACTATGGCCCTGGTCTTGGTCATGCACATCAAACAGAAAATTGCCCAGGTCTGAGAACTACAAAAGTTAAAACTATGAACTCTGCAAGTCAGTTACATAACACATATTTAAATTACATGTACAGAATGTGAGAAAAAATTAAATATATATATGAAACATAGATCTATGAACTCACCTCGCTCGAGTTGAGTGTCAGGCCTGGGAGGCTGGGTATCTGCCGAGACGATCCTTCATCGAGACCCGATCGATGAGCGGCAACCCACTCATGTGTAAACATCACGGTGACTTCAACGCCCTCATCTGCAGCTGCCTGTGTCTATGTTTGTTTCCATGACATAAAAATAGTTATATTAATGAATTGCAATTTGAACTTGAGAATTACAATTTGAACATGTAAATTATAATCTGAACATAAATATGCAAACAATTCGAACAGGTGATAACTAGTACCTCATCAATTGGCGTGTCATGAGTAGGACTCAAGTGAGGCTATGTAGAATCATGTGCAATTCCCTTGCCTCTATCATTTACAATATGAACAATATAAATGAGGAAAGTTGGAACAAACCAAAATATTGTGTGTTCAACAATTGAATTGAATTTAGAAATTCAAATTTAGGAGGACAGTTAACACATACCTCATCGACGTGGGCAGACGAAACTGCAATGGGACCTCGAACAGATACATCACTACCAAACAAGACCTCCATGAAATCGAACTCCTACATGGAGGTCGAACACAAAGAAAAGTATTAGTTAAAAAAAGATATACCTGACAATCATAGCAATCAAATGACGACAATCAAATGATGACAATAAAGATATACATGTCCCATCGTTCGAGGGCTGCATCTCTGATGCACTCTAAAATATGCATCGCGCGTAATGATAGCACACTGCAGCATTGAGTCGTGATCAAGAAGGTTGAGAACATCATCATCCACCCACTGTAACTCAGGCTCTACAGGTACAGTGGGTGCTCTCCGTCTCTCTACCTGCATAACCATCATGCTAGAATGCATTGTTATGCGTGTCACCTTGGCCAATGCACCACGCTCCTCAGTCACTAGCTGAGATGACGCAACTACATCATCAACCCTAAGCATGGTCTTGGAAGGGAGACCTACTAATGGCTCTGGCTCTGGATGAGCTGCAAGGTCTCTCCTAGCCCCAGGATGTGCATGATTGCATCCCCCACTAGCACCATAGAAGCTCGATGGTGTGCTAGTGTAATCTAGGTGCATATCCAGGACAAACTCTGCATAGATATGTTTTGCAAAGTATAATGACACCTGGTCATGGTGGGGAAACATGCCCCACACTCCAATGAACCTGTCATATACATAAGGCACTGTATCCTCTAGATTAAACTCCTTGAGTCTAAGCGGTTGACCAAGGGAGCGGTCAGGAGGGATATCAAATAATGCTCCCTTCACATCATGGCCAGCTGTTGCATATCTCACTATGGCCCAGTCATCAGGACCCTTCACAGCAGCCCTTCTTCTTTGACATACAGAGCCCCCAAGAACTCAATGGTCTAATGGACTTGTAGACCTTTAAGTAGATTGTCTACTGCCTCTAACATCATCTCCATCAAACATCGAACGTGCTGAGGGAGATTTCTTAGGAATGGTCTTGATGTTTTCCTACAAACATGCACACTGCATGGTAATGTCTTGTAGTGTGATACGTGTGATATCATCCTCCCATGGTGATTCCTCAGGAGGGTCGATGCCATGTTGTGCAGCATCTGAAAATTAGATGAAAACACAAGTGTTAGTACTAATAACATTTAATGTTAGATGAAACCATAAATTAAAGGTACTTATAACTGAAAGAAATATATATATGCATTTAATGTACCCGTCTCGTGGGTAACCTCCCCACCGACACCAACAATATCCAGATCCTCCTTACTCACATGCACAGAGCGGCTGCTAGAGTGGTTGTCGCTCATCTCCCCAGCAAGAGCGTATGTCGGCATAGAACGCCTAGGTGAACCTGTGAAAATAGAGACATAGAAGTTTATGATTAAATATACACGTGTGAAAAAATTTAATTTGATGTAACTAACAACAAAGAGTACATCATGCACAATTGTATACTTATGAGTCCTCCATCAACCTCCGGGGTGAGGAATGGCCGCAGATCCACCAGTGCTCTGCCTTCGGCGAACCGAAAATCCCCGCTGTAGAGATGCATCTGCATGAAATAAGGCATCGTAAATGATTTTTTGTAAATAACTTAATGTACAAGTAACTCCATATATGGATACGAGTTACTTGTACAAGTAACTCTATAAAAATC
>LPNX010607367.1:92947-167962 GCA_001517045.1 Pseudotsuga menziesii | reverse complement strand
ATATATATATATATATATATATATAAATTTGAGTATATATGATCAAAATATTTTAAGCAAAATATATCCATTGTTTAGATAAATTCCTAATGCCTACATTGGTTTAAGGTTCATGATTGTCTCGGGTCTAGGGTTTGGATTTTTTTCAATCCTTCGTGTATTCTCGGAGGATTGAAAAAATTCAGGCAACATTTCTGCTTGTCGGGCTCTCATCTAAAAATTAAACCAGCAGCATAAACGCTACCGGTTTACAAAATATATATAAAACAAAAAGTTAAATATTACATAAAAACAAGTTTCAATTTTATAAATATTTTAAATGTTACCGGCAACATTTCTGCTTGCCGACACACATTGCAAACATACTAGGAAAAAAATAAAAACCTAAAAAGATCTATAATAATGATTTTTTTTCACTTATACCTAACATTTTAAAACTTAATTAAAAAATTAAAATTTTATTTCTATTTCAAAAAACAAGCTTTGAGGGTTACCTCTCTCCTCCGACATTCTAGTGAAAGGGGTTGTGGCTTGCGTGGTTGGTCGGTTGAAGTCTCTGGGGGCGCGGCTACACAGGCGACATGTTCGGTGACATGGACACTCGGTCGAGGTAATGGCTCAATCGAGGGATTTTGCAGCAGACTAAATTGTGGTCGTGGGTACATGCAGCCCTTTTTATAATTTTTTAAAAACAGGAAGCTCGTTCGAGGTATGAAGCTCGAGCGAGGTATGAAGCTCGATTAAGGTCCGTAGCTCGATCGAGGTATGAAGCTCGATCAAGGTATGTAGCTCGATCGAGGCCACTACCTCAATCAAGTATTTATCTAACCCTCAATCGAGCTCTTGGTAAACCCTCGATCAAGGATTTAACAAGAGCTCGATCGAGGGTTTAAAAGAACCTCGATCGAGCGCTTGTTAAACCCTTGATCGAGGTATTAAAAAATCGATCGAGGGTGCACTTTTTGCATTTCAACAAAAAAATTTGTTGCCAAAAATTGTTACCCACCTCCATGGATGCATCCCCAAATATAGGACCACTCCTAAGAGAGTGTTATTCTACGGTATCCACAAATAAATGTGGGTACTCTCCATGCGATAGTAACATCTGTAAGGCAATCCTTAGTAAGGACCACCCTTAAGAACAGAGTGTTATTTCCTGCCAGACCATACTATCATCCACAAGTGAATGTCAGACCTTGTCAGCATCTTCAGGAGAACTTGGCCTCTTTCATACTAGAGCTTCACTTTCATCCCATCATCGATGTTAGTCTTATCATCACTCCTCCTTTCTTGGGAGGATCCATATTATCAACCTTCTCCCCCTTTGTTCAAGGAGGGCTCATATCTTCGACCTGCTCTTCCTTTCCAAGGAAAGTCCATATCTTTGACTTGTTCCTCCTTTTTCGAAGAGAGACCATATCTTCATTATTTGTAGTATAATCACTATTCCTCCTTGTGAGGAAAGTCTTTTTGAACTACGCAAATATTGTCACGGAAATATTCAAACTTTACTCAAGATAGAGGCTTGGTCAACACATCGGCAACTTGCTCATCGATACTCACATACTGAATTTTTATAGATCCCTTTTGTACCATATCCCTTATATAAAAGTATTATATTTCCATGTGCTTTGATTTATCATGGAACACCATATTCTCTGTCATCTTTATGCAACTCTGGTTATCACAAATAATAACTATGGTTTCAAATCCATGTCAAATAGTCCTGACATCAGTTTCCAAACCCATATTGCTTCACAACTAGTGGAGCAAGCTGCTACGTAATTTGCTTCAGCTGTGCTGAGAGAAACACTAGATTGTTTCTTACTAAACAATGAGATCGTGAGGGATACCAGAAAGTAATATCCATCTAAGGTGCTCATTCTGTCTATGGAACTTCCTTCTCAATATAAATCCGTATATCCATATAATATGTAGTCATTATCTCTACCATAGTAAAGTCCCAAGTCTATCGTACCTTTTAGGTACCTCATCACATGCTTTGTAGGTATCAAGTGAACCCATCTAGGTTTAACTAGATACTGACTTAAGGTGTTCACAACAAAGCATATATCTAGCCTTGTGTTCATCAGATACATCAATGACCCAATAATCGTTTTCTACCAAGTCATATCCACTAACTCTGATGACTCATCATATACCAACTTCAGGTTGGTGTCCATGGCTTTACAATCCAACATATCAAATATTTTCAGGATTTCTACTACATACTTTCCCTGGTTCATAAATATTCCTTCTAGGCTCTGCCATACTTCCATCCCGAGGAAATAATGCATCAATCCAAGATCTTTCATCTCGAATTATTCAGCTAGCTTCTTCTTCCAATATACGATTTGTTTCTCATTTCCTGTCATAAATAGATCGTCCACATACAATAATAGTACGACAGGTTCATCATCCATAATATTCATGTAAAGGTTAGGATCAACTTTATTTTGGTAAATTCCAAGATTTTCAAGAACCTATATGTTCTACCATAGCAAGCTCTAGGAGCTTGCTTCAGTCCATATAGATCATTTTTCAACTTACATACATGATTCACTCTGTCTTCAACGTAAAATACTTACGGTTGTTCAATGTAAAAATCTTCCTCAATCACACCATTCAAGAAGTTTTTATTTACATCCATCTGGTGTAGATCCCACTTCATCATGGAAGAAAGTTCCATGATGGTTCTAATGGAAGTGTACCTTGCTACTGGAGAAGAATTCTCTTCATAATCAATCCCCTCTTTCTGAGAGATTCCTCTAGCCACAAATTGTTCGGGTACACAGGGTACTCCCAAAAGACCAAACACCTTGAGCAACCGCTTCACGCAAATAGATCATAGACCAATACATCGATGTTTGTCACATGGTTAAAACCCTTGAGAGGGAAACAGTCCACAGCCCTAGCCAAATAGTTATTTGGAGCAATTTATTATGCAAAAAAAAGAAGGTTACATGAACTTCTCATAATCGATCAATTAGCCAAGGACCCTCCATGCTCTTTAAATAGAGATCATGGACCAATCGGGTGTTAAGCCACAGATCAATGGTAGGTATGATCTAAGAGAAGTTGAACTTTCAGATCACTTTACATCTAGAGCATATCGTGACCGTCGGATTAGAATATTTACAAATGCATACTAAAGAAACACACTTTACCTAACGGATATATTACACAAGTTGATATTAACTAACTCCTAAGTGTCTAAATATCCTAACATCCCCCTTTAAGAACAACTTGGGAGAGGATTGAAGGATTTACAAAGGTGACACTATTAGGAGAAGGAAGGAGGCATTAGAGCCTATCCCCCCTTAACGACACATTCCTGAACTCCTAACATAAATCGAAGTTTAGAAAACTTCGCTTATGTAAGAGACTTAGTGAAGATGTCTGCAACTTGATCATCTATAGGGAAATAGATCATTTCAAGAACACAATCATGAACAAGATTTCTGATGAAGGGTATGTGTAGCTCAATGTGTTTACTACGTTGATGTAGAACTGGATCTTTGGCAAGCTTGATGGCACTTTGATTGTCGCACCAAATTGGAGTAGGCTGCTGGTGCTCGAATTCAAACTCTAAAAGGATCTATCGAAGCCATAAAGCTTCCTGACTGGCATTAACTGTGACTCAATATTCTGCTTCTACTGAAGAAAGAGCAAGAGCTTGTAATTCTTACAAGCCCAAGTGACAGGTCCAGATCCCATATTGAAAACATAACCTGCAGTAGACTTTCGATCATCAAGATCGCCGGCCCAATCTGAATCAGTGAAACCAACCAACAAAGGTTTCCCCCCTATACTATAATGAATCTGAAACTGAATTGTACCTTGAAGATATCGAAGTATTCTTTTTCCTGCTTTCTAGTGACTTTCATGAGGAGTTTGCATATAACAGGAAACACAACCAACGGTAAAGGAAAGGTCAAGATGGGAATGAGTCAAGTATAAAATACTACCAACAAGCTGATGATACAAGGTGGCATCTACTTCAAGGGAAGTACAAGTGGCATAAAGTTTGACTCCATACAGGAAGGGAGAAGGGGTTGGTTTACAATATTCCATGTGGAAGCGACGAAGAAGGTCACAAGCATACTTAGACTGGGAAAGAAAGATTCCTTATTTGGTTTGCAAGACTTGGAGACCAAGAAGATAGTGCAAATGTCCTAAGTCTGGCATTTTAAAATTTTGCTTAAGACTAGATTTCACATGGGTTATAAGTTTAGGGTCACTACCAGTAAGGATAAGATCATCAACATAAAGAACAAGTATGATGAGATGGTTTCCTACTTTCTTGGTATAGACATTGGGGTCAGAATGGCATCTAGAAAAACCAATGTCAAGGAGAAAGCTATCCATTTTGGCATACCAAGCTCTAGGAACTTGCTTAAGGCCATATAAGGATTTCTTAAGGAGACAGACAAGGCTAGAGTTATACTGAACATATCCAAGAGGTTGTTCCATGTAAATTTCCTCCTATAAATCACCATGTAAAAAAGCATACTTGACATCCATTTTATGGACTTCCCAGTTATGTAAGGCTACAATGCAAAGAACAAGGTGGATGGAATTCATTTTTGCGACAGGAGCAAAGGTTTCATTGTAGTCAATCCCTTCAACTTGGAAAAAACCTTTGGCAACTAACCTTGCCTTAAGTCTTTCAACACTTCCATATAATGCATACTTAGTTCTATAGACCCATTTCCATCAGACAAGTTTTCTTCCTTTTAGAAGAGGAACAAGATCCCAAGTATCGTTCGCCATTAAGGAACAATATTCTTCATCCATAGCTGCATCCCAATCTGGATTTCCTGAAGCTTTTGCAAAAGTTTTTGGATCATGATTCTCGAAAACTTGAGCCAAAAGAGAAGAGGCTCACTGAAAATGAGAACGTGTTTGACGTTGATCTCTAGGATCACCAGCAAGATCACGAGCTGCTTCACATGTTGAATGGACCCATCGAGGAAGCATTAGTGTTGGTACAATTGGAGGAACATGAGCAGGCAGAGGTGGATTTTCATTCTCACTATCATCATCAGAAACTGGAGTTAGAAACCTGTCAAGGAAGTTGGAAGAAGAAGAAGAATGCACAATCATCGAATCAAGCTTACAAGCCAAAGATGGCACACTCGCCAAGTTAGGCTTGCAGGCCAAGAGATTTTCATCAAATTTAACATCTATTCTAATGATTATATCATGTGAATGGGGCTGAATAAGTCTATAACCTTTTACATCTTCAGAATATCCAACAAATATGCACTTTTCACTTTTAGGCTGCAATGCTTTCCATTTTTCATCCAGAATGTGAGCCCATATTTCACAACCAAACACACAAAAGTGACTTACATCTGGTTTAATTTTACTCCATGCTTCTTCCAGTGTTATACCTTGTAAAACTTTAGTGGGTGTGCAATTAACTATGTAGTTTGCACAATTTATGGCCTCAGCCCTATATTAAAGACTTAGTCCCTTAGATTGGATCATACAATTAGCCATTTCTTTTAAAGTGCAGTTCTTTCGTTCAACTACACCATTTTGTTGTGGTGTATATGGAACAGTGTGCTATTGTTGGATTCCTTGTTCAGTGTAGAAAGTAGTGAACTTGTTGTTAACATGTTCTCCTCCATTGTCATATCTTAACTTAATAATGTGATGACCAGATTGTTTTTCAACAAGGGCCTTGTAGGCCAAGAACATGTTAAATAATTCGCTCTTAAGTTTTAGGAAGTAAACCCAAGTGCATCTGGAGTAGTCATCAATGAAAGTTAAGAAATATTTGAAACCAAAAAAGGATGCAGATGGAAGAGGGCCACACAAGTCACTATGCACAAGCTCAAAGGGAACCGAGGTGTGCCAAGAGGCACGTTTTTCAAAACTGTCCCAATGATATTTTCCGAGTACACAACCGGAACAAACACCATCCTTGCAAGATACCATCGAAAGACCAGTCACCATATTGTCTTTACTTAGTTGTTGCAATGAGCGATAATTTAAGTGACCAAATCGTTCATGCCAAAGTTTGCTCAAGTTATCACTATGAGCAACAAAAACTGAAGGAAAAGGTGATGACCCAAAGTTGTTAAATTTGTACAACCTGGTAATATCATCAACAGTTTCAGTAGCAAGGAAATTTTGAGGATTTTTAAAATCCTTGATTAGAACTTGGTGAGGTGTAAACGTCACAGTTTTACCTTCACCTGAATGAGTAATTTGATAGATTGATAACAAATTGCAGGAAATTTTTGGAACACATAGTACATCACTGAAATGACCATTTTCTACTAGAACTGTTCCGGATCCTACAACACTTAGAGATCTATCATCACCAACAAATATTTGTTTGGTGTTACATTCATACATAGTAGAAAAGATGGCTTGATCTTTATCCATATGATAAGATGCTCCAGAATCAATGAGACATTCAATTAAAGTAGAAGAAGAAGATTCGGTATAAGAGTAACCAAAAGCATTAAGTGCATGTCCATGAGAGGTAGATTCTGAATATGAATATAGGTTGATGTGGTGCTTCTTCATTGTTGCTTCCAAGGCTACCATCTTCTTGAAACACTTAGATTCATCATGATTATCTTTCCCACAAAAATTGCAATGATCCTCAGTCTTCTTTCTTTTTGGCTTGGATCCTTTGTCATTTTTTAAAGAAGGAGCTGACTGAGAGGGTTTGGGACCCTTGTTGTTTGGCTTATTATTGCAAAAATTATGTTTCTTGGGAGGCTTGGACTTTTCTTTATGCTGGGACAATAAGGCTTTCCCAAATGTATATGCATTGTTAATTATTCGAAGATAAATGAGCTTATCTTGATCTCTAATTAAGGAATCACAAAATGATTCAAGACTAGGCTCTTGATAGCTAGCTGCAGTCAAGGATTCTTTCATGGAGTAAAATGTAGATACAAAAACAGAATATGCAGGTCCAAGTTTGGAAAGAATATGATAAATACATTGTTTGTCTTGTTTCTTAATCTTGCATTCTGTACATAAGAGTCTAAGAGTTTTATACTTAGATAAATAGTATTAAATGCATGAAAAATCATTTGGATTCAAGGAAATCAACTCATTCTCAAGTTGATGACCCTGAATTTCATCGTGTTTACCAAACACATATTCCAACTTTTCCCAAGCTATATCAGGTTCATCAATTCTAGATATGTGGAATCACAAATCAGTAGAGATTGACATCCCAATCAATCCACGAGCTTCATCACAACTATTTGCCCATTTAATTTTCTTATCATCATCAATGGGTTCTGTTTCTTTCCCTAAGGTTATCCTGAAAAGTCTCCTACTTCGCAGAACATCCTCCATATGAGATTTCCATGAGAAATAGTTAGAACTTGTAAGTATAATATCACAAGGGGCGGCCATACTGTAAAATAATGACTAAAAGAACAGAAACTAACTGTTTAGATGCAAAGAGCTCGAAAAAAATATGCAGTTTTAAGAAAAACAGCACTAAAAACTGATTTTGGATGATGAAGTTATGCTTGATCAAAGAAAAAGTTGAAGATGTCCCCAATAGTAATGTGGCATATATTAACTTGACCAACTAAAACAAAGAACCCCCCTCTTCCCAAGATCAATCTTTGACAATCACTTTACAATAAAGTTGCTTTGAAGTGAATCACTTTTGTAAAAAAAGTGAGGTTCACTTTTAAAATAATGTTACTTTAAATAGTGTGGCAATAAATTAAAATACTTAAGTGACTCACTTTTTATTTTATTCTATTTAAGTGAGATGCACTTTTACAATAAAGTAACTTGAAAATAGAAATTCCATGCACTAAAAAGTAGCTTAATAAGACTTGAAATCAAGACTTATTAAGAAGTAAAGCAACTTTGGACCAAGTGAGTTAAGTTTAAAAGGTATGTAAAAGAATGGTAAGAGAAAGGGTTTTTTTTTTAATACTCTTCTCTCTCGTTCTTCGTGCTTGCCTTTTTTTTCTGCAAATCACACACAAAAAAAAATTCCACACAATGGGGTTAGATCTTGGTTAGCTTACCCGAAAAGTCTACGTTTTCAAGTTTTTTCGTTGTTTCTGATTTTTCGTGATCGCACAAGGTGCACGGCAAAGAACATACTTAGCCAAGAAGACAAGAAAAAAAACTTTCCCTTTCTGTTTCTGATTCACCGCAATCGCGCAAGGTGCATGGAAAAGAGAATACGCAGTAAGGGAAGGCAACAGACCAAGACTAAAATAGTAAAGATATAATAATAAAACTAAAAAAAAAAATGAGAGATTTAAAAAATAAATAAAACAAATCCGTCACTGTAATATTATACTTTCAGATTTGTCGAAATTGGTGTTTCTGGAACAAACGGAAACAGTTTTCAATGAAACGAAAACTATTTCCCAATGGAAACAGTGATCTAGACGCAATGGAATAGCTCCCACATGCCACAAATGCATAGAAAATCTAGAACCAGAAACCCTTTCAAAGTTTCGACAACACGGGTTCCAGATCTTGATCAAAACTAAAAGGGCTCTTCATAAACGCTCTGATACCATGTTCGGGTACACAGGGTACTCCCAAAAGACCAAACACCTTGAGAAACCACTTTACATAAATAGATCACAGATCAACACACTGATGTTTGTCACGTGGTTAAAACCCTCGAGAGGGAAACAGTCTACGGCCCTATCCAAATAGCTACTTGGAGCAAATTTATTATGCAAAAGAAAGAAGGTTACATGAGCTTCTAATAATTGATCAATTAACCAAGGACCCTCCATGCTCTTTAAATATAGATCATGGACCAATCGGGTGTTAAGCCACAGATCAATGGTAGGTATGATCTAAGAGAAGTTGAACAGTCAGATCACTTTATGTTTAGAGCATATTGTGACCATCGGATTAGAATATTTACAAATGCATACTAATGCATACTAAAGAAACACACTTTACCCAACGGATATATTACACAAGTTGATCTTAACTAACTCCTAAGTGTCTAAATATCCTAACACAAATTTTTCTAGTAGGGGGGTCTTGAGGTTCCAACATATCATGATATTCAGATGCTACTATTTCAGGAGAGGGTTCAGCTTCTACCATTCTGGGAGGTACATCCTCTTCGTGTACTTATTCAATATGGCACCTTCTAGATTTCTTGAGAGTTTTCTCTTCATTAAATGTTACATCCCTACTAATATCGATATGATGGAATCCTGAAATGTATATCCTCAAGGATTTGGAGACTTCACAATATCCAACAAATATTCCCTTCTTTATAGAAGGATCCAACTTGGTTCTCTTCTCTTTTAGAATATTCGCATATACTAGATAACAAATATCTTGATATGCCTCACTTCAAGTTTCTTTCCTGTATACATTTCTTCAAGAGTCTTGAATCCAACAACACTGTGAGATAATCTATTCTGCACATACATAGTTGTTCTTGTTGCTTCATTCCATGGGTACATGGGGAGGACTTGGTCATGAATCATGGTCTTTACTGCTTCCATAATGGTTATATTCTTTCTTTCCACAACACCATTCTTTTGAGGATTATAGGGAGTGGTTAGTTCCCTCTTGATTCCTCCCTCCTTATAGAATGCTTCAAATTCCTTTGAAGTGTATTCTCCACCATTATCTGGTCTCAGTGTATTGATTCTCTTTTCTGAATGGTTCTCTATCGAGGCTTTGAATTCCTTGAATTTCCTAAACACTTCACTCTTGTTCTTCAAGAAGTATATCCATGTCTTTATCGAATAGTCATCAATATATGTGACATAATACTCATATCCACTTAATTATATGGAGGGCATAGGATGGCATACATGAGAATGAATTAGTTCTAATGTACCTTTAGGATTTGTTTCACTTTTTAGAAAGGGATTCTTGATGTTCTTTCCTCTTGCACATCCTTTGCAAGTTCCCTCATGACCAATATTCATATATGGTAACCCTATTACCACCTTGCTCACATAGGGTAGTTATTTGTAGTTGATGTGAGAAAACGTCCTCTGCCACAGTTCATTTGAGCTGGTGGTCTCATGGACAAGGGATGTATCTAGATGTCCCTTGAGTTTGTACATTCCTCCTTATTCTTCACCAATGATTACGGCATATTCATGTGTCTTTCAGTTGGACCACATAAGTACTTGTCCATCTATAAAAGAAACTCTATATCCTTTCTTATCTAGAGATGATATGGAAAGTAGATTATTTTTCAAAACTGGTACATATAGTACTTCCTTCATCTTCATCGAAGCATCAAAGTCAAGCTTGTATCTTAATTCACCAATTCCTTTGATGGGATATTGATAGTCATCTCCTAATTATACTTTCTAAGGAGAGTTATTTTCTTCAAGTCTTGACAACATTTGCTTCTTCCTTGTCGTGTTCTTTGAAGCACCACTTTCAATAAGCCATGTATCTTCTCCAGGTGTTACAGACCTAGAGAGTGTAGATAATAATGCATATTCATCTTCTTCTTTTGTTAGTATCTTTCGAGGTCTTTCTTCCTCATCCTCATCTTCAACTAGATGAGCATGATGTCTCTTGTTGTTTTTCTTCTTCTTTGGTGATGGACACTCTCTAGCAAGGTGTCCTATCTTATGACAGTTGTAGCATTGATACTTTGAATAACCCTTCTTTTTCTTTTGAAGCTTCTTCTATGAAGGTTTATGGTTACCTTTCTTGAAGTTTGATTGTTTTCTTCGTTTAGTATTGATGGCTAGAGCTTGATCATCTTCTCTGAATAGAGCTTCTCTGTTAGCTACTCTTGCTTCTTCTTGAATGCAATCTTCCCATACAATGTCAAACTTCATATTTTTTTTTCTGGCACACAGAATCTGTATGAATGAGTCCTAAGGTCTAGTGAGACCCTTGAGAGCAGTCATAACTAGTTCATCCTCATCAAAAGTGTCTCCAATGGCACTTAGTTGTTCTCTGAACTGGGGTACCCTTGTGAACTAATCTTGAATTGATTCTCCTTTTCTCATCTTTGTGCCTTTCAGTTGAGCTCACAAATTCATCTTTCTATTGATGTTCCTTCCCTCATACATTATGGAAAGTGCATCATACATTTTCTTTGGTGTCTTATTAGATGACAGTTGAGGGATCAAGTGATCTTTAATAGAATAAAAAATGATCCTCATTTCCTTGATTAGGTCTTGTTCATACTTCTTCTTAGCTTCAGCTTCTTTAGGTTCTGCAACTTCATCCTTGATGTACTTCTCAAGACCATTCTCTATGAGAATGAGACCAGTCATATACTTCCATGCTAGTAATTTTTCTGTGCCTTCCAGTTTATCCTCAAGCTTAGTGCTTGGGGCCATCCTATATAGCATGTCACTAAAAATTGAAATTTCTTAAAATGAAAATATGACCTTACTAGAGATGCGCTTGACTGAGCAAGTTGGTTGGTCCACTTGGTTTCTAGAGATCCCAAATATTCACCCTTCAAAACTTGCTTGCGAGGTTGCAACTTCTGCAGAATTTACGGTTCTCATTTTCTCCATTTTTTCTGGTTTAGGGACAATATATGGTTTGGCTTTCCCAGAGATTAAACCACCTGAAAAAAATGATCCTGGGATCAATATATGCACTCTAGGGAAGCGCAACTTTATATGTAAGCATATCTTCCAAATTCCAAACTTTGCAGAAACCCTAATTTATTTCAGAGAGGGAGGAGAGAGAGTTTCAACTTGTGAAAGGTGTTCTATTCAAGATAGCTATGATACCATGTTAAGATTTCATATGCTATACTAGATATCATTAATGTTCAATCCAAATTCACAACAGTAGCATATGCAGAATTACTGAAAGAAACACAATCACAAGATAGACACAATATTTATCCTAGGAAACCCTCAAGAGGAAGAAAACCCAGCAAAAATTCCTCTACATAAGATGTATAAGATATAACCCCAAAAACAGGTAATCTTCTCCTTGTTGTTCTCTCTCTCTCTCTCTCTCCTATGCGCTACATAAGTGAGTGATTATGTGTTATAATGAGGAACATAGCTCCTCCATTTATACACATTATGTCAACTTACTTTTACCCTAAAACAGTTGGACCCACTAAACTGATTGGGCCGACTTCACCTAGGAAGAATCAAAACAATATTATATTTTATTCGTTGGGGTACTATTGACCCAAATTACAATGGAACCTTTACCTCATGACTCTATGATGAACAATTACAATAGTAACACCTCGACGGAGGAATAATAGCATCTCCCTCAGGTTACATCAATAAAATACATTTATAATATCCTTTGAAGTTAAAATATTTCAACAGTAAGTGGAAGGGGGAGCGTGATTAGGATATACAAAGAGAGAGTGTGGGGCGCAGGGGGGCAGAGTGGGTGTTTATGGGTAGGAAGATAGGATTTGTGTTAGGGAGACAAATAGGGGTTAAAGGTACTAAAAGTGTGTGAGAGAGAGAGAGAGAGGTGGTGTTAGGGGGTTGTGGTAGAGAGAGGGATGTAGGGTCAAGAATAAGTGAAGCAAGGAAGACAGAGAGAAAGAGAGGGGTTAGGGGGGAGAGGGGAGAGAGAGAGGAGGAGGAGGATGAGGGGTTAGAGGTAAGGGGAGTAGTAGGGTGGAGAGAGAGTGAGAGAGGGGGATAGTAAGGCTAGAGAGAGAGAGAGAGAATAGTTGGGCAGCTTGGGGGAGTTATGAGGTTGAGTGAGAGAGTTACGAGAATTGGGGTTGGGGGAGAGAAAGAGAGAAATAAGTGTGGAGGGAGGGGGTATCTATTTAGGGATGATTAGGGAATTTAGAGAGAAGGGCGGGTATAGGGTGTGTGGAGAGAGAGATATGGGGGGTTGGTAAGTTGTAGGGAAAGGGGAATTAGGAGAGACAAAGAGAGAGGGGGGGTTACTATTAGAGAGAGAGAGAGAGAGAGAGAGAGAGAGGCAAGGGCTTAGGGGGTGTTCATGGGTATGAAGAGAGAGAGGGTGGTTAGGCATAGTGACAGTGTGTGAGAGAGAGGGGAGGGAGTGTTAGGGGGTGGGGTGAGAGAGAGGGGTGTGGGTTAGGTGTAGGAGGAGGAGTAAGGTAGAGAGAGAGTTAGAGAAGGGGTTAGTAATGGTTAGAGGGAAGAGGGGAGAGAGGGGTGTTGGTACCAGAATATGCTCCTGTTAAAACGTTTAGATTTCGACAGTGCACATGTAAAGAAAAACCTCAAGTTTCACTGTCAAAAAATTCAAACAACCAATGTTTTTCCAAGCCTTGAGTTCTTATACCAATCTTAGGTAGACTTTCTCATTACCACAAATGTTCAATGAATTGAGTCTCAACATTTATTTTTCATCATTTACCTTTAAAGTTTATATTAAACCAAGGTCTCTCCTAATAACTATGTCTCCTATCTACCAAGTTTTCTTCTTGAGTACAATAGCCATTATGGCTCATGATCAAGTCAAAAAAGATCAAATAAACTTTTATTAATTTAAAAAGTTTTAAGTTTTGAATTATATGTTAAAAAGGTCATTGAACTTTTTAATATAAATTTTAAAATGATATACCTTCTAAACTATATATTATGGCTCATGATCAAGTCAAAAAGAATCAAATAAACTTTTATTAATTTAAAAAGTTTTAAGTTTTGAATTATATGTTAAAAAGGTCATTGAACTTTTTAATATAAATTTTAAAATGATATACCTTCTAAACTATATATTAGAAGGCTTTAAATCCAAAGCCTCACCATGGCCATTATGGCTCATGATCTAGTCAAAAGGGATCAAATAAACATTTATTAATTTAAAAAGTTTTAAGTTTTGAATTATATGTTAAAAAGGTCATTGACCTTTTTAATATAAATTTTAAAATGATATACCGTCTAAACTATATATTAGAAGGCTTCAAATCCAAAGCCTCACCATTTCCTACCAAATAGTATAATATTATGGACAAAATGGCTTATATGGGTCTCATACCCAAAATCTTCACCTTGATCCACTTAATCACGCAAAGTGCCAAGGGAAGTTAATGGTTCAACACTTTATGCACTACGCTTTAAGTCAAAGTGAGAGGGTTGATGTATAAAGACACGTAATGTATCTTAATGTGTGTACATATGGGATATTACCCACCGCATGCATGAAAAGGAAAAGCCCGAGCCAAAAATAAAAACCAAAAACACAGGCCTGCAGTTTCATGGAGATCTTCATGGCAACATCCAAATTTGAACACTAAAATCAATTGTTGATATAGCATGTATAAGGTCACCAAAAAAAATGCCAGCAGAATGCCAAGTTTGAACTTAATGTTTTGTGTTAAAAACAGAGTGTCTGGAAGTTTGACCACACCAACAACCAAAGCATTCACAGTGTGACAAATGAATGGTAATGTCCACCATGTATCTATCTTTGAAGGAACAGATTTCACAGATAACCTGAGAGTGTCAAAGGCATTGCCTGAATGTCAAAATTTTATGTTGATTGCTTATTTTATCAATGAACATTTGTTAGATTGATTGAATATTGATGTTAAAATGTCTGCGATGTTTATTGCTTGAGCTTTGATGTTACAATGTTACGTTGTATTAAAAATACATGCATTTCCTCCCGTAATAAAACCAACAGCACAAAATTAATAAGCAATAAAAGTCATTTAAATAAAAACCTAGTTGACATTTAAACAATTGTTAGAGATTTATGTACTTTGTTCCATTAACACTTAGCAATTAAAAAACATTTGAGTAAATGAAATAAAGAAGGGGCATGGATAAATGAAATCAAAGATGGAAATATGGTGTTTTGAGATGCATATCAGCATATTCATCTCGGATTCTTGTTTCTAATCACTTTGAATCCATTAGAACAACAGTGAATGTAAGCCTGGGAATGCAATTAACTTCTTCTAGAGTAGGGATACTACTTTAACCTTAGCTTGACCTAGCTTGGATAATCACAAGTGATTTTATCTTCCAACTCCTCATCCATGGAGCCATGTGTATCAATGTTTGTTCAAATCATCCCTGCAAACAATTGAACCCTAAACTTCAAAACAACAATTCACATGCAAATGACACTGAATTGCTTCAATAACCCCTATTTCTGAATTTCATGCAGCCTAGGGAGAATATGGTTCATGTAGATTAGAAAGAATAGGGAAAAGAGTAAACATATTTGCAAGGGAAACAATTCAACACAATGAAAAATTAAAAATATTTGGCATTGAAATGATAGTCATACTTGAGAATAATATATGGCTTACTGTCTCACGCACTTTCCATAGTAAGGAACTAAGAGATAAACATGCAACCTTTATTTCAATACATCAAAATTTAAACACCATCCTCGTCGATGAAAACTTAAACACCCCAATGCTTGAAAATTGAAATGCCTCAGAGGTGAAAACTGAAGAAGCAGGCCAAAGACCAGATTCTTGGATATGCCTTTACTGGGATGAATCAAACTCCAACTACTAATTACTAACAATAGATTGTTAAAATTTGTAACTCGAGGAGAATATAGGCTTTGGTGGTACCACGACTTTTCGAGAGGGATAATTTGTTTGATGTATACACAACTGCAATTTTTTGCATTCCCATTAACATCATGCCAACCTCAAAATTCAATCAATGCAAATAATAGACATAGTAATATATTCCCCTCCAAACCAATTACGCACATTAAGCGTCTTCCACCCTTGATTCCTACTCAGTCACAAAGCCCAACCCCTCCTTAAACCCTAATAAGATTGTAATAAGTAAGGTCTCAGTCCAAATTTAATTCGCTTTGGAATCAATATAAAGAGATTCAAAGCTTATTCTTTTGCTTGAACGAGGCAACCAACTTGTTCTTTTAGTTTCCATGAAGAATGAATGAATGTTTAGGGAGCCATTGTGGGATCTCATGTAATTCATGTTCAATGTGCATAAATAATTTATCAAAGTTTGGTTTGATAGCTCAAATGCATATTTTCATGGCAAGGAATGAAGATAAATACCCACAAATACCTACACCAAGCGTGTGAAACGAAGGGAGAATTCCCTTTAAAATATTTCTTTGTATATGACTTGGATTTTCTGATAAAAAACAACAGTTAAACGTCTCAAAACTATATGCAGTTGGGACGGGACGAGGTTGGCCTAAGAAGAATTAATGCCATTCTACGTGTTATATAAAAGTTGGTTTCTCTCTTTCTCTGTAATGGCAATCGTAGTAAAAGTAGTAATTAGTAGAGCAATTAAGTTTTTACCTGACAATAAATTTTGTTGGTGAGAAGTTCTCGGGAAATTTCTTTAATAACAAGTTAAATTTGTTAGAAAAACAGGATCACAGATAGATAACAATTAGACGATTAAATAATTAAACAAGATGCAAATCTTAAACACATTACAAGAGAGACACAGATGTAATGTGGTTCACCCAAGATAGGCTACCTCCACATAGAAATTGTCAGTCCTTTATTATTATACCATCCAACAAAAATAAAGGGATACAACGTGTAGCAACCCCATTGGAATTCCTCTTTACACTCTCACAGTCTCCCTCACACAATCACAAAGAATGTTTTACAATGCTACAATACAATACACATCTGTATTATAATTCCTTCATTTTATAAAGGGATTACCATGGGAAAATACCACGGGTTACCCAAATACCATGGGCCCGTAAATTACCCATTATTGACCAAGTCATGACTATGAAATTACAACATTTTACAAGGCATTTTTCCTAAATTTTCGCTACAGGAGCGCTTCCCTTGAACCCCCACCAAGGGGGGTCCCAAACATGTCGTCGTCCCCCCTAGACCCACCTGACGACTATAGTGGGCGGGGCAGGTTCAAGCCCCCCCGTCAAGTGATGGGATCCAAACACAACGAAAATAATATCTATGAATCTGAAAGATTTGACTCCACAACCAACAAAATGAGCATTAAAGATGGATATTCCCTAGCTTTGAGGTTGTAAAGGTATGAAGATTGTGTACTCAAACTTTAATGATAAGTGGATTAAATTTCACAAATAGTTTAAGGCACAATGACTTTACTAGAATGTTAGTTTAAAGGTATGAGCATTGTGTACTTAATGCAATGTTTAATTTATCCTTACAACACCACTCAATTTTACTGCAAAGCATCTACAAATTGTAGCAAAAAACCACTTTAATGAGACAAACAAAAATCAATATCGATAAGAAGCTATGGATGTAAACGTGTGTTAATAAATAAATTACATTGTATTAAAAATACATGCATTTCATTTCAATTTCTCGACTATGATGGGATTTGTTCAAAACTGGGTGACTATCAAGTTAGTAAGCAAATCCATGTGCAGACCAAATGTTTGGTGGAAACCATGTCATCTTGAAATCAACAAGCAAGCTCGTGTTTATATCAAATATTCATGTGAGTACAATGATTTCACAACACCTTATGCAAATCATGTTCAAGATGAAACTGATTTGAAATGGAGTAAGCTAGCTATGGAGCAAACCTCCCTCCATCGGATGGAGGAGGGGCAAAGTCAACGTTGACTTTGCTCCTCCTCCATCCGATGGAGGGAGGTTTGCTCCATAGCTAGCCCACGCCATTTGAAATAAATTGTCTGCACTTGATTTACACTTGTATTTCAAACTATTGTTACATAAAACATAATGATATATAGAGATTTATCTATCGTGTTGTGGTGAAATATGAACTTAGTTGGAAACATGTGTAGAAATTCCGTCCTTTGGGATAGTCCATTTAGATATGCCCACAAGTTGTTGGTTTATTTTACACTTATTACAATGTGCAATACCAAGAGATAGAAACAAGACCCAGAGCACTCTAATAACCATTGACCTTCAAAAGTGCCAACAGTGTGCATCTATATCTATGTCAATTCCTCACTGCTTCTTGCATCCACAAACATAAATTTATTGAAAATTTCACTGCTTGGTGTAATAGTAAACATGAATTTAATGAAAAATTCACCACTTCCTGCATCTTTAAACATGAATTTAATGGAAAATTCAGTTCCTTCAGCATCAACCAAAAATGAATTTAATGAAAATTTACCTCATATTTGTGTGTCCATCTACGTGAAATTTGAACCACCATCCTCGCGATCTAAGAAATGCGGTTTGTACTTACAACCACATTACTAAGCAAACTGCAATTAAATACATACATACCTAAAATATCGAGATGAGCTAGAGTCCTTATAAGCTCGAGATTCAACTAGATGTAAATACACACTAGCCACAGAGAATGAGAAGCTTTGACAATTTGACGTCTTGTAAATAGTTGACAAAAGAGAGACTAAGAAAAACGATGTTGGCGATTTGGAGATTTGGATGGAAGACTAAGAAAAAAATTTAAACCAATTTAATTTAGATCATCAATAAAGAAAAACCAAGAAACCAATTAAAAACTAAGGGTAAGATCAGTGACATGTTCTCTTACTTGAAATCGACTGCAAAATACACAAATTCATAGGTTGAAAATGGTTTGATAGGTTCTGTGGTGCTCTTGTTTGGATCCATGATGGTCTGATTGCAGTTGATGCAATGTTGGTCCAAAATTGTTAGGAGCATCTAGTGACTTCAACAACAACAATAACACAAACCAAATTCATTCCACGAAAGAAAATCCATCAAGACACTAAAATTTCAATCAACCAATAAATTAAATGAACAACACTCAATTTAACAAAGTATTTTTAATCTCAACGCCAGGGTCATTTTTAGGGGTGAAATTTCGCCAATTGGCTATTTTGGCGGATTTTTTCAAAAAAAAAATTCGCTATTTGGTCATTTTTAGTGTCTAATATCGTCTATATTTATATAAAATATGTTTTTTTTATCATAATATTCACCAAAATTTATACATTTCAGTGTTAATTTTATGTTTCATATATAATATTCGCCTACCTATCTATAAACATGTTTTTTTGAATCCAAAACAGTCGCCTAGAATAGTATACATAAGTATAATATTAGAATCCTTAAAAAATACCCTGCGGTCAATGCACTCAAGCTAACTTGTCAAGATAACCATTTAAAGAGACACACTTGCACTTATTGGGAATGTTATTGATCACAATAGTTGTCTAGGAAATAAAACATAAAAGTGAAAACTATGGGCAATTCCATTAGACAGAAGACCGCATGCATGGAAGAACTAACTATTGAGGAAGCTAAGGACTCAGTGGCTTCCATGGGTAATAAATTAGGGTGGGTTGTCATTATGAGGAAGTTGAGAAAGAAGTGGGGATGAGTACCTACACCTCCACCCTGGGATCGACCCTAGTAAGGAGGAAGCTCGAGTTGGGCACCACCATACCTCATCCTTACCAGCATTACATATAATAGGATCTAGGGTAAAGTTTGGTTACTAGACCACTGGGGCAGAAGGACTCAACACTTGAGTTGGTGAGGCAAGAAGGAAGTAGCTAGGCTAGATCCATTCCACATATCGTAAGTTCCCTATGCCTCAACAAAAGTTAAAGAGGGAGACCATATCCACAACACGGATCAAGTGGTAGAGCTACAGAAGTTAGATCTCCTTGACCTCACAAACATCATAACACATTCAGGAAAATAGTTGCATTCAAAGCTTATGAATTGGGATGAATGAATTGGATTCCTCTGTGGACTCATCAAAAACAAAATGAGAAGTTATTTCATTCCACCATCACTTCCAGGTGGAGCGTTGCATGCACCTAGAGTGCATGCAGGGTGCACACCAAAACTACCACTATGCTCATCCTTCATTGGTGTGTCACTAGGGAAAGGGAAAACGAGACTGATAACCTCGTAGAGAAAAACCTCGAAATACCACCATGTCTGACAAAGAATTTAAACAGGTAGATGTCTACCCACACCACGTGGTGGGAATCACATAACGAGGTAGAAGTTGGTCTTAAACAACCAATCAAATACCAAATAATTGTTATTTAAAAATTTGTTTTCCTAAATAAAATAAAATTTCCTATATTCAAACTATAGTATTTGTTAAAATTTGACAATCACTCCAAAACTAATGTCCCTGGCCGAATTCTATATAACTAGCATATAATAAAATAAAGTAAATTTTTTTAAAAAAGCCTGAAAAAAAATCATAAATTTCATATTCATTGAAAAACAAATCATAACATTTACCATATTTATCGAAGATATCTTTGTTTTTCTTTAACCAAATAAATCTTTGTTTATGTATATTATGTCTCTGTTTATGCATATTTATAACTTGTATATGAATTTGATTATAAATATATACCGTATTCATAAAAAAAATAAGTAATAATATAAATTTATAAACAAAGTTTATTTATCAAGAATGTTGAAATAGAAAAAAAAGTTTAAAATATATATATAAACATATTGGATTTTTATGAACTCAATGATTAGTAAAGGATAAGTTGTTTGAATGAAAAATTTCTAACATGTGAAAAGGCTTGTCAAATGACATTTTGAACATCGGTTATAACTTTAACAATGAAAAATCCATTTCTGTCCATATCAATGTTACTTACTATAAATATGAAAACAACTCAAAAAATTCCCTTTTAAACATTTTTAAAAATATGTCTTTTTAATTGAATGTTGAAATCGGAAGAAAATATATATATATATATATATATATATATATATATTCGATTTTTATGAACTCAATGGTTAATAAATGGTTAATTTATTTGAATGAAAATTTTCTAACATGTGAAAAGGCTTGTCAAATCACATTTTGAACATTGGTTATACATTCAACAATGAAAAATCCATGTCTAAAATCCATGTCTGTCCATATCAATGCTACTTACTATAAATATAAAAACAACTCAAAAAAATCCCTTCAAACATTTTACAAAATATGTCCCATTGATGTGCTTTTCTTGTGTTTTATTAGATGTGCTTTTCTTTTTTTTTTCAGGAAGAAAAAAGCCTGTCCTTGTTATTCATTTAAGAATCAAAGGTCATCTTTACATTCAGCCCGTAGTCGGGTAACAACATAGTCATCTTCCATAGGAATTCTGCCAGGGGAATGGCACATCAATCACAAAAGATCCCATCAGTGAACTGTCTCATCATGAAAGGACTATCTACTCCATCATATCTATCGAGTGCCAAAAGGCACTGTTCTGCACTCTAAAAGTGAGTACTCAATGCTAGAAAATACCAAAAACAGGGAAGAAACTCCCTTTTAAAATACATCTCAATAGAGCTGAAAAGAGTCATGAGAAACCAACCGATTCTCGAAAAATTCCTTATATCTGCCATTACCTTGAGATAACAAGAGTGCATCTTTAGAGAGATGGTCAGCTAACCGATTGTGCTCTCGATAGATATGAGTGAATGACAATGCCTGGAAGCTAGAGAATAGCTTTTTTGTCTCCCTGCACCAATGAACTAGATCAGCCGGGGAGAGAGCAGTCGATCCCTTTGCCCAGTTGATGATTACAAGAGAATCACCATATATCTGAGTAATGGGGATCCCCATCATATGGGAGGTAAGAAGAATTGCCCATAAGCTGAGCAATTCCGCTTTAGTGTTGGTTCCATGTCCCACCCCCAGCGAGAACTCCATATGGTGTCCATCATTAATATAGATACAAAAACCCACACTAGCTACTCGACATTTTGATGCTCCATCAATGAATCCACAGGGGTAGTTCATAGGAGGAGGCTGCCCCAAATTTCTAGCAGATTTTATCCTCCTGACAGGCAGAAAATTAAGAGGCTGTACAGCAGAAATAATTTGACATACAATACTATATATGTTCCTTCTTTTTTCTTCAAAAAAAATCAGATTGCGGGTCCTCCAGATTATCCACATCATATGGAATGGTAGCAAAAAATGAGTCGAGTTTTTTGACAGCTTCCCCATCCATTCAAGTAACATATCCTCAAGTGATACTTTAGTGTTAAAATCATGTAAATTAAAATGTTCACATACCTGTGCAGCCACCGAATTCCAAACAACACAATGAGTGAAAAGATGCCTTACAGTTTCATCATCAGCTTTACAAAGAAAACATATACCTGGGCCCGACTTCCCTTTTTTCTGTAAATTTTCCCAGGTGAGGATTCTATCTCGAATTGCTAGCCAAATAAAGCATGAAATTTTATTTGGCAGGGATTTGTTCCATAAAAATCCATCTAGAGGAGATGATGCCGGCCTCGTGGAGGAAGAAACAATACAGTCATAGGCATTTCTTGCTGATAAAGAACCCATCTTATTGCTGAAGTCCCAAACCATTTCATCATCAACATCTGATATACGAATACCAGCACCATTTAAACCAGCTATATATTCATTCCATAAATCAAAGTAAATGCCCCCCAGATTCAGATCCTCCGCTGTATACCAATAATTCTGAGCGTCTTGAAGAGTATTTTGTGCCTGAGCGAGTGTATAAATATTCAAATCCTGCAGATATATCCTCAGGTCATCTGGCAGGGAGAAAATAGTATGAGATCCCACAACTGGATCTATCCCAATCAAAATATCAGTACCTCTCCCTACATTCCAAGCCAAATGCGGACCAATCCAGGGGAGAGTATGAATGAACCCTCTCCAAAAAACAGATACATTACACATCCTAAAAGATTTGGATCTGAACTAGTCAATCACATAACCCCTTTTTAAATACTTGCAATGGAGAACTTGAAACCAAAGACCCCCATACTGAATAATTCTCCAAAATGTTTTCAATCGCAGAGCCAAACTGAACCATGAGAGATTTTTTATACCCCAACCACCAAGTTCTTTGGACCAGGATAGATCCTTCCAGTTAACCAAATGGTATTTTCTGTTAATACCAGTGCATCCCCTCAAGAAATTAAACATAATCCTTCTAAGAGACTGAAGAATGGATACTGGTAAGGGAGCAAGACCCATCCAGTACACAGGAATACTGGAAAGAACATATTGTACAAGGATCAATCTGCCCCCTAAGGAAAGCAGTTTATTAGTCCAGTGACATATTCTTTTTTAATTTTTTTAATAATCCATTGCCAATCCAAAACTCTGTACCCAAGAGGCTTCAGGAAAAAGCCCAAATAGTTTAAACCAAATTGAATAGGCTGCAATTTATAAGGCAGGTTACAAGTAAACCAATTCTGACAATCAACAGATAGATTATGATAAAGTAAGCATGATTTATCAAAATTTATCTTCATACCCGAGGCTTTACAAAAGGTTTCCAAGATAACTTCAAATGCAGACCAATCAAGAAGGGTACCAGATCCCATGAGAATCACATCATCCACAAAAAGAAGGTGTGACAGGGAAAGGGAAGGAGAGAGCAGAATGCCTCTAATCAGACCATTTTCTCTAGCATCCTGGATAAGTAGGCTGAGGCCCTCAATGACAAGGATGAAAAGAAGAGGAGATAAAGGACAGCCTTGACAAATACCACGGGAGGCAGGGAAAAAGTTTGATGGGGTTCCATTTATCAGAACCGCAAAGTTTGCAGAGGAGAGACAACCCATGATCCAGTTAACTGTGAGGAGAGGAACACCAATTTGAATCAAGATCAGTCTGACATAGGTCCAGTCCACCCTGTCAAAAGCCTTCGAGAGATCCAATTTAAGAACAAAGGCACAAAGATTTTGAGTTTTCACCGAGTGAAGGACTTCTTGTACAATTCCAATAGGTTCAGAGATAAGGCGGTCCTTTAGAAAACCAAATTGTTCACGGGAAATGCCCTGATCCAGAAAGGGTTTTAACCTACCAGCTATAACTTTTGAAATAAGCTTGTAGAGAAGATTACACAAGGAAATGGGCCTGAAGTCAGCAAAAGTACGAGGCTTATCAGTCTTAGGAATAAGTGCAAGGAACGTGGAATTCAGTGAAGGGGGAATAAAACCTGAGAGTCTGGTCAAATCAATGGATTTCAGTAACAGAGTACCCAAAAGATCAAAAAAATGCAGAAAGAATTTCACAAGCCACCCATCTAGACCAGGGCTACGATCCTTTTTGAAAGAATTGAGAGCAAGCTCAATTTCCTTTAAATTGACCTGGCAGCTTAGGGAAGAGGAATGCTCAGAGGGGATAAGTCTTTTAAAAAGAGAAACCACTTTAAGTTGATGAACCAGACTAGTGCCCCCATCATCCTTGAAAATATTAGCAAAGTGTTCTTTACCCATCTCTTTTAGGGTGGATTCATCCTTGATTAAAGTACCATTAGAATCTTCAAGGGACCAGATCATATTATGTAATCTTCTGCCTGAAGCTATAGTATGAATTTTTTTTTGTATTAGAGTCACCTTGTAGAGCCCATTTGGTTCTACTCTTAAGTTGCCATGTAAGCTGAAAATGGCTTAAGATTTTTTGCTTTTTTGTAGTGAGCAGTGACAGATGAACAGCTTGTTCTTTTGTTAGAATGCCTTTAGAGGGTCCTGCTAAAATAGATTCAATGGCAAGATCAAGCTTGGCAGTAACCGAGACTAAGCTGTCAGATTTTTTCTTAGTCCATCTATTTGTGGCCAATTTAAGTCTTCAGAGAAGGAGACAAAGATCTTCAAAATCAGAAGGAGTGTCAGCTTTCAAGACACCATTCCACCAGTTATAAAACCATTTAATAAAATCAGAATCCTCTAGCCAAGATCGATTAAACTTATATGGGTAATTAAAGGGACCACAGAGAGGACCCCACTCAAAAAAGATAGGATAATGATCAGAGATGTCGTGCCACTTAATCCAATACCTGTAGGACCCCAAAGAGGGTAGCAGTGTAGATGAAATTAGAAAACGGTCCAGCCTCTTACATATACCCTCATCTCCCAATCGATTATTGCGCCAAGTGGGCCCAATAACCACAGGAGCCACATCTACAAGTCCCACAGAATCAAAGAGAGAAATAAAGTGATCAGAAAGAGGGTCCCTGATAGCTTTAGAGCCCCAGATCTCAGAGGAATGGAGAGTGAGATTGAGATCTCCTCCCAAAACCAAACCAAGGAGCTTGAGGAGACCACCTCGAAAGGCATTATCCTAGAAACATTCTCTGTCACGGTACGGACCATAAACATTTAGAATGTGTAAGGGCTGAGAGGATCCTCGAACAGAAGCTTGTAATAAAAGACCAGCACAAGTTTGATATGCCTTACAGTTGGCCTTTCGAGGATTCCAAGCTAACAGAAGACCACCAAATAAACCTCGAGCACTAATGGCACAGAACTCCCAGGAGGGGAGGATTTTAGAGAAAGCAAAAAGAGCAGGGGATGCACTGCACATAGTCTCTTGTAAAAGAATGAAATCAGGGTTGAGAGAAGTGAAAAGGGAACAGAGGCTGAGAGATTTGGTCCTACCCCCTAAACCACGAACGTTAAGGGATAGAACTAACATCAAGACAAATCTCTGTGGGGTGACTGTGCTCTAAGACCCCTAGCTGAAAGACCTCTAACTGCATCCTTTATACGAACAGAAAGGGGTATATAAGGTGGAGAGGCCGAAGAGAGATCCACCTTAGTATTTTTCTTCCCCCTAGGTTGCTTCCTGACTATCACATTGGAAAATCTGATAGAGTTTAGATGCAGGGTAGTGGGAGAAGTGGGGGAAGAAGCCGTAAAAATGGAGAGAGACTTCTTCAATGATGGGTCAGAGAAAGAAGGTGAGGAGGATGGACTCTAAGGAGAGGATACCAGCTGAGTAGGAGGAGGGAGGTTAGATGGAGAGTGTGGAAAAACACCCGCAGGAGAGTCCCTACCTTGGAGGGGAGGAAAGTCCTCCAAGGAGTCAAGTGCAGGTGGCACCAAAGGCTCAATGTGTGAATCTCGAGCAGAGGAGCGAGCTTCACCAATAGGATGAGTATGGGTTTTAACAGGCGATGAGGCAGGTTCACTATGGGGAAGAGTAGGCAGTTCCAAACCAACAGGTGAGTCACAGGGATATGAAGCAGCCAATAACCGTGAGGAAGAGGAGGGACTGTGTAATTTTTTATGAGACAAAATTAAATGGTCAACATCCTCCAAAAAAGATTCAGATACAATTTCAGAAGGAGGATGGGATATAATGGGAATACCTGGAGGAGTAAGAAGATCGATAGTGGAAGTGACTGTGGGAGACTGGTACCCCTGCCGAGGCGTAGCTGCAGATGAAGGCGAAAAATGATCCTCAGAGACCCGAACGTTCCCAGTAGAAAGACGGTGAGGACAGGCTTTCCATAAGTGACCCACTGAGCGACAGCAACTGCACCGAAAGGGCACATGTAGATAATCAAGCTTCTAAACCAGTAATCTCTCCCCACAAAGAATTTCAACTTCATCAGGTAGGCCCTTTGAAATATCAAATTCGACAAGAAATTTAGCAACCCATTTGTCATAAACCTGCAAGAAATCCTCCTCCACAGAGATAAACCTACCAATGGTGTTCCCAATGCCCTCTAGGATAGGACGACTCCAGAGGGGGAAAGGCAGATGGGGTAGCATAACCCACAAATGACGTTTAACAATTCTTTTCCGCAAGGGATCAAAAAACGAGTGCCATTTACCAAGAACCAAAGATCCTTTTCCTATTCACCAGATACCATCCAATACACGGGAGCAATGATTAGCTTCAAGAAACACAAAAACAATCCATCCATTTGACAGTAAACTAATGGTTGGCGCATAATTGAAAAGCGGTTTCCAATTATCATTTGCCCAGCTAACCCAGGATGCTTTATCCATCTTGCAATACTCCAGACAACCAACTAGAGCTCGTGAACACAAGGTGGTGACCCGGTCCAGAAATACATCATGGCCTAAAACAAACCGATAACGGCTTTCCTGCACCTTAATACATTTTGACTTTCGTTTTCGACGAAACCGCTGATTCACACTGCTCTCTGCTATATAGGATCTGCCCAAGTCAACCAAGATAGAGTGCTGACAGAAGATACAATACCCCGAGCCCGACTAAGCCCTCACTAAGTGGGGGTAAAGGGTAAAAAAGAATCCGACAAGACCCAAAACCTAACCCCACCACACAAACCACACACCGATGAACCCTTGTCAAAAATAATCATATACCCAGCACAAGAGACAAATGTCAAAAGACAAGTAACCCGACAGTGTAAGAAAAACCCCAGTAGGGTTTGGACAAAAGTCACGAGATCAATCATGTCACAAACAGCCACCTCCAAAAGTCAACCAGTAACCCAAGAAAACACAATACATAACAGAAAAGGAAGAAAAACCCATGCAAAGGTGGTGGAAGAGACAACGTTAAAAAACCAGTGCTGCTGCAGAAATAACGACAAAACTTCCCACTTTTTTTAAAACCTTGGTTGGTACTAGTCCCCCAATTAAGGGGAGGGACTCCAAGGGTGGCAGCAAACTGGATCTCAACCACACAAGAAAAGGGAAATATAAACCCAAAATGAAAGATGCCCACCGGATGAGGATTGAGAGACGAATCTCCAGGTGGAGAGGTAATAAGACAAACCCCAGGGCAGGAGCGTGCAGAAGACAAGACAAAAGAGGCCTGACCACACCTCTGAGTGATAAAACCCTAGCCAAAAAATACAAAGAAAAAAGCAAAAACAGGCAGTAAAAAGAAAACATGTGCCTGTGAGGGACCATCAATGGTCTTTCAGTGCTCACCCGAGGGAGAAAGGAGGATATCAAGGCAAGACATTGGGGCGAAAGAGCGACCTGCTATCCGGAACCCTTGCAGGTCTTCCATTGATGCTCTCAGTTGATCAAAGGCCTCAGTTAGATGTGCTTTTCTATATAACTAGCACATAATAAAATAAAGTAAAATTTTTTTAAAAAGCCTAAAAAAATCATAAATTTCATATTCATTGAAAAACAAATCATAACATTTACCATATTTATCGAAGATATCTTTGTTTTTCTTTAACCAAATAAATCTTTGTTTATGTATATTATGTCTCTGTTTATGCATATTTATAACTTGTATATGAATTTGATTATAAATATATACCGTATTCATAAAAAAAATAAGTAATAATATAAATTTATAAACAAAGTTTATTTATCAAAAATGTTGAAATAGAAAAAAATGTTAAAAATATATATAAAAACATATTNGCTACTTACTATAAATATAAAAACAACTCAAAAAAATCCCTTCAAACATTTTACAAAATATGTCCCATTGATGTGCTTTTCTTGTGTTTTATTAGATGTCTCGTGCAATCATCTCCCAAGAAGTCACTTCTTGTGATGTGTTGTGTTTTATCGTGTGTATATCTATTGTGATAACCTTAGGGGGTTATTTATCTTCTCTTTTTATGTTGTGTTAAAAAATGTTAACATTTGATATTGTAGGGGGAGAAAGCGTATTTAACAATTATGAAATGAATTAATTAATAAAAAAAAGCAAATTTTGTAATTTTTATAAGTATTTTAATTTTTTAATTTTGTTTAGTTTTTATAATTAAGATATTTTTAAAATGTACTAAAACTCCTCAATATTATATGGAAGTATAATTTTTATCCAAATTTTCAATATATTTATGAGAATATTTTAATTAAAATAATTGAGTTTATGTATTTTTTTTTGTTATAAACAATTTACCACATTTTAGTTTTGTGTTAAAAATTATTATAATTAAATTTAAGGATAAATTATGATGCAATAAGATTAGATGATAAGAGAAAATTAAGTTATTATAAGGTGATTAACCCTACTCTAAGACATCAAAAGTCATAAACTATATCATGTTTTTTTCAATAAATAAATTAACCTTATAATAACAAAAAAAATTATACATATATAAATTGCAATGAAATAACATTTAATATCATTTATAAAAAATATTAAATTTGATATTTCAAATTAAAATGGTTTTACAAAGAATGAAACATGTATAAAAATGAAATCTAGTATAAATATATTTATGTTATAAATAGGGTAGATCAATCCTAACTATGGATCTATTATGTTTTAATAGGGATCATATCCTCCTTTTGCAATCTTTTTTTAATAGTGCAAATACTTGAGGAGGATTTGATCCAAAGTTAAGATCGATCTACATTGGTGATAAAACTATATTAAACAAAATCATAAAAGATGAATGCCAACGTGCTTATAAAAAAATATGTAAATTGTAAAGATGTAAAGATAGGAAAATTCCATAATATCCATATCAAGTAATTAATTAGACAGAAACAAAATGTTTAGAAGAAGCGGGTTGCGTCGGTACAATCTTAGCTGGGATAGTTATAATCTTCCTACTTTATGTTGATGATATTGTTCTTATGGCAAGGTGTCATTCTAATCTCGATAAGCAATTAATAATTCTTAAATATTGTTGCTGTAAAACATGGGCCCTGACTGTTAAGACCGACAATACAAAAATCATGATTATAAAATCTAAGAAAGACACCTATGCAAATTTGATTTATGATAATAGAAATCAAGAGGAAGTGACTTCTTACAAGTATCTTAGAATTGATATTCATCACAAGCTCAATTAGAACTATAGAACTGAGAAAAGGAATTCCATCAAGTCCCGGACTCTTATCATTTTTGCTAATGGAAAGGATATGCTTGATATCTTGCATAGTAACAGGCTTCATAAGCTCACTATTATCATCCTTAGAAACAGATGAAGGAAAAAAACTTGCACTATGCATAATCTCAGGAAGATGGAGATCATCTTCTTCCTTAAACAGATACTCAAAATGTTGAATCCCAGCCTCAGCAATAGCCTCAACACCTTCAACAAGATTGCTAGAATCATCATGAATTTTCCATATAGTATTAAGATTTTTCCTATGAGCAGCAAATTTATGGAAAAAAGGGGTATTGTCATCTCCACAAATCATCCATAAAGCCCTACCTTTTTGTCAAGCCTCCTTTTCCCTAAAACATAAAATAGTTCTCTTACGAGATTCAAGCTCAATCAAGGACAATTTATCCTCTTCCGAAATAAAACCAATAATAGTCCTATCATAATAGCTCTTCACCTCTTCATGTCACTTTCAATATCAACTAAATCCTTAATATCCTGGGATTTTTTCTTCAAAGACCACTTTATGGATATTTCTTTAATTCTTTTAAGGTTGGCATCAAACTGGGATGCAGGGGATACCTCAAACAGAGCATCAAAATCCACCCAGGAGTTTTTTAATAACTCAACCAACTCATTGTGTTCTAACCAGCAAGCATTAAACTTAAATGGATAGTGAGCCTTAGGAGTACTAGAAGAGATTTGTAAATAAACTGGTTGATGATCAGAATCTCTACCACACCCAATCCATTGTTTGAGAAGAAAATCACTATCCAGGAAATCGGCTGATAAAAGTAGTCGATCCAACCTTTTACTTATACTCTAAGGGCCAACTCTGTGGTTAGACCATGTTGGAATGGAGACCAAGGGAGTAATATCAACAAGCCCAATCCCTTCCAAAAGATTAATAAAGAAGTCGGTTAAAGCATCCACACGAGCTTTAACCCCCCAAATTTCAGAAAGACCCAAGGAGAAATTTAGATCTCCCCCCAAAACCAAATAAGGACATTTCAAACACTCCATACCCTAAATATTATTCGAAAAAACTTCCCTATCCAAATAAGTCCCATAAATATTTATAAAGGATAAATCCAACTTAAATTCAATAGAATGAAAACAGCACATAGACCAGAGGTCATAGCCCAAGCATTCAACAAAAGAAAATTACGAGACCTCCACCCTAGAAGAAGTCCCCCAGATCTTCCCTTTGCATCCACAGAAACAAACTGCCAATCTTTTAACAGTAATTCCATTTCCTTCACCAAAATACATCCATCAAACATAGTTTCTTGCAGATGAATTACATCTAAAGACTGTTCATCAATAAGTCTTTTACTCTCTAGTTTTTTAGGAAGACTAGCCAAACCCCTATAGTTTAAGGTCATAAGGATCATAAGGGAAGTTCCAAAGAGGCATTCATGGCTCTAAGTGCCCAGATAAATCCTTCACAATATGATTATCATTTACCAGAACCCCAAACCGATCCTTAATAGGTAGATGTATCCCAAAAGGATCACGATCTAATCCAAACCCTCCATCAACAGATTTTGAACAAGGACAAAGAAAATAAACCTTACTTACAGTAGGAAAAACCGTAGGAGGGGATACAAACCCAAGATCCCGTAAAGCTTCATTTTGAACAGGTTCATTTAAAGAGACTGAAGCAGGTTCCTTATCCAACATATTCCACCCTAGTCCATCAATGAAAGAAGTAATGCACAAAGGTTTAAGGTCTGCTAAGGAAGATTGAGAGCCTAAAACCTTATCCTCTAGGGTGTTAGAACGGTTCAAATCTTTCGATAAATCTTCAAGAGCCAAACCCTCCTTAGCTACCAAATTAGACCCACCATTTTTAACCCACCAAATTTTGTGGACAGAACTAGAAGAAGAGTTCTTGTTGAAAGGAAGCGAACAATCATTCATCAAATGACCAAACCCATGACATCTATAACACCTAAAAGGGACACCTAGATAGTCCAGAGGCTGACTAATTTCAGAGCTTCCTCTTTTAATAACCAAATCAGCAGGCAGTCCATTCCAGAAATCTAATAAGACTAAAACCCGTCCCATACAACAAACCCTAGTTTGCAGGTATGAAAAATCAATCTCCAAATGAGTACCCAAAGTATTACCCACCAGTCTAAAAAAATCAACTGACCAGAATTCGAATGGTAAATTCTGGAGTTTAACCCATATTGGGACTTGATCATACCTTTCAGTTTGGGGGTCAAAAAGAGGCATCCACCTTTTTATTAATAAACCAGCTTTGTCCCATCACCAAACTCCAGCCAGAACCCGATCAGTATCTTCCTCAGCGAAGAATTTGAAAGCTATCTAGCCTCTCGGGAGAAGAAAAATCACAGGAGGAACGCTGATGACATCTTTCCACATCGACCCAGCCCAACCATTTAAACTGTCAGAGTTGAATTTGTGTCCACCGAACCGCCCAACCAGGGTCAGCATGTTAGTAAGGACGATCTCATTTAAACCCACATCCTCGCCCACAGTCATGAAGACCGGCTTAACAAGTTTCTTGACAGACTTGTGTCCACACTTCTTTTTCACCCCAGAATCCATCAACACTGGATTATCAGAAATAGACTGGGAATCCACACTACTTGATACATGATCTCGAAAAGATTTACCGGAACAAACAGGATGCTCAGACAGTTCTTTGGGGTCCACACTTCCCAATTCTCCTAACAACCCACAACTTAAACCCGCTTCCAACACAGAGTCCACAGGAGATAGCACATTACATTGTTTCCCCAAACCAGCGACACCATCAACACCAAAACCAACCTCCAGGTGGGAACCATTACAATCCTTGCAAACCCCCAAAACATTAGGTAAACTAGAACAAACACATAGATGTACTCTTGAAACAGCATAGGTCCTCTATCCATTACCCAATCCAGCATCATTTACAAGACCCGAAACCGGCGAGGACAGAACATATCCAAAGCCATCACCAGTAACATGGCTCGAAACCAACAAGGGATTTCCAATTGCTAGAGATTTAACCACAGAACCTACACAAGGCACTCCCATACCTCCTGACAAATCTACAGCATCAAATGTGCTTGTACTCACCGGATCATATAAGTCTGGGCTGAACTTTCGACCGTCCAAAGCTCCATTATCCAAGCAAGAATGTACAGGTTTAAACTCATCTTTCTCCGCACACAGCAGTGGCGCTCCCATGACCCCTGGCACACAATGCTCGACATAATGAAGCACGGAGACCCTCGGTTTATCACCATAACCAACATTAAAACTCTTCACAACCCCCGACGGTGTACAAGCTAAACAAGAATGTATAGGGTTAAACCCATCTTCCTCCACACACAGCAAAGGTGCTCCCATGACCCCCGACTCACAATGCTCGACAAAATGAATTGTGGAAACCCTCGACTCATCACCAAAACCAACATTAAAACTCTTCAAAACCCCCGACGGTGTACGAGCTAAACCCTTCATCTTTCGAAGCGACATGCTTGTCACCTCAAACCAACGTTTCGACAGAGGCTTAATTGCACACGATCTCCAAGATCTCCCGGCCAAACGGCCAAACGTCCAGACCTCTAGACGTCGTCCACTATTGGGAAGCTGATGTCAATAAGGTACAATCTCTAGTAATGCAATCAAGAATATATCCTCAGGAATGAAAAGCTCCTTAAAAGCTCACGCTCACCAAGATTTCTGTCCAAGCGTCCAAACTTTCAAGTTTCCAAGCGTCGATCCCATAAATCGCCAGATGATAAAGACGTACGTTCTGTACTATCTCCTTTAAATCATAGTAATGATCAAAGCATTGATCCCAAGAAGTGCATTCTGTACTCCATGATCTTGGACCTCCCCATACGAATTCAAATACCTACTCATAACTATGCTCTCATGCTTGTAATGTGTTATGATAGAGATATAATATATCAAATGTATTGACATTTCTTCAATATTTTATAATTGTGGTTTTTATAATGGTCAAATCATGCTTATTTTTACTTTTTATTATTAAAAAAAGATTGTATTTAGAGAGAAGTTATCATGTGATCTAATTGTTAACATTGAAATTTAGCCCACAGTTTTTTGAAAAACCATTGAAAATATGATATCTTAGTTTGAGGTGATTTTGATTTTGTATAAAATCGAAATTTCAAATGTATGTAGTTAGGGAATATGTGTAATTTATTATATGAATAATAGTAAATTTTAAATTTTTATGAAGATTAAAAATTAAAAATTAAAAAATAATGAAATTTAAAAAACAGAAATTTATTATATAGATTTTATAAACCTTTATTTGCTTAATAAAATATTATATAGATTTTATAAACTTTTATTTTCCTAGTGTGTTAAGAGTATGGGTCTCTTTTTAGGAGATCACATGTGTAGTGGTTAAGAGTATGGGTCTCTTTTTAGGAGGTCACATGTGTAGATTTTAACAAACAAACAATGAGATCCCGTATCCCACAAACAATGAGATCTCATACACCAAATTGGTGTCTAGCTTAAAAATGACCTTAAAAATAAATGATTATTAATTTAAAAAATAAAATAAATATAATCAAAATTATGATTGAAAATTTTCATAATAACATTGCTTGTTAAACTAATATAAAATCATTATAAAATAAATTAATTTATAAAATTTGTAGTAAAAAATTTGTTGACAAACAACAACGTTTCATGTTAAATATCTTGAAATAAATGAATTAAAAAATCTTTTCTTCACCTTACTTTACTCAATAATATATAAACAAATAACCAAACTACCCAATTCATAACTTCTTTCTTCAACTTACTGAAACTTAACTTTTTAATAATTTCATTTTTATCATGATTAAATATACAAATAAAAAGTCTAAATAAATCTAATTCCCATATGATAAACCAAAAAATTATAAACATCATCATCATTTGCCACATCATCACCATCATAAATAATATTTCCAAAATATTAATAATAAAGAAAAAATATATATACCACTGAACCAAACTAATAAACATAAGTGGACACAGATGTTGACAGCATTGAGTCTAGAGCTGAAGTGCACAATCTCAAAGGCACTACATTATTTACTATTACAAGGTTGTAATAGAAAGCCTTTGCTAAGCTAAAACCACCTCTAAACACCGGAGGCACTACATTACTACTTCCTAGTACAAGGTTGTAGTAGAAAGCCTTTACTAAGCTAAAACCACCTCTAAACACTGAATAAAGATTGATTTTATGCTAGTGCAAGGATCTGTTTAGTGTGAACGTGAAAGCCTCTCCAGTTTGTCTAATTTTTCTTCAATACCATAGTTACACTTTAGCTATACCTTTGAGCATGCTTAATATTCCTACATCAGCTTTTGTCAATCTTCCCCTTCTGAGCCTTTCAGCAATAATGAAAGCAAGTTCTAGTGACTGTGACGCATTCAGTCGAGGATCACAGTGTGTATGGTACCTAGATGTGAGATCCTCTAGAGTTACTACTCTAGATCCACCAATACATTCTGTCACATTTTGTCCTGTCATCTCTAAGTGGACACCTCCAGGGTGGCTTCCTTCCTCTTCATGGACATCAAAGAATGCCTTGAGCTCAGCCTGAAAAAGAGACCATGCAGAAACAATTTACTTACCAACAGGTTATTCAACTTCACTTACATATTATTCCTGTAAGATGATTAAATTTGAAGGATAATTTTGACTGCATCATAGTTGCAAAGAGAAATCAGTATCCATAAATGCAATGTTTATCAGTCTGATTGATGAATCATGAATAGTGTATTTATTTATGGTGTTAACCTGGCAGTTAATCATTGTTTATTAGCTAAGAAAGATGGATGGTTTTAACCTGCTTATTCATTGTTTATAGCTAAGAAAGACAGACATGTTTTTAACATGTTGATTCATTATTCCTAATTACTGTTTGATTGATGAATCATGATTCCTGCTACATATACGCTTTTAGATCTGATCCAACAATCAATCTAATAGTTTATAATCTTCTAGCAACAACATTAAAAGCCCTGCTTCCTAAAGCTTATTAAATACCCTTATTTAATGTTCCTAGCTACAAAATATGGACAATAATTAAATTATGTAGAATGCATAATTTTCACTGTCACGACAGTTATCCTTCAGCTTCATAAAAAGCATAAACATGACCTTACCCGGATAGAATCAAATGGACGTGTCTTCAGTCCAGAGGGTGCTTTAATTGTGTTTCCATGCATGGGGTCGCTGACCCATGTAACGATCAAGCCTGCCTGACGCACTGCTCTGATCAAATGGGGTAACTTCAATCTCAATTTTTCAGCACCCATTCGGACTATCACTGTCATCCTCCCTGGTTTATTTGTAGGGTTCAATATCTCGCAAACCTTCACCAATTCTGCTGGGTCCATTTTGTCACTAGCCTGTCAAATAGAAATCCATAAGTTAGTTAGCAGCAATGACCAAGTTCACCCACGGGCATAACATTCCATGAGGTGTTAGCTTTCCAAAGTCCAAAGCATTAGAGGAAGCAATGGGCCTAATTCAACAAAGAATATACAACAAAAGCAGACTACTGCAGCTGAATAATTTCCCACTCTGTAAACAATAAAAATACTCATAACAATTAGGATGAATTGATAACACCAAAACAATCAGTATAGAAATATTTCAAATTGGGATTTTTTTTAATAAAATTTGACAAAATTGATGTACAATTTAAAGAGTAATGCTTTGACAAAGAAGTAAACATTATCTAATATGCAGAATTTTAATGATTCTTTGCTTCAAATTGCACAGACCTATGAACGGGCAGTATGAATCAATGATGGTTCTACCCTTGTCCATGCATGATTTCACCAATTTCTTACTATCTATATACAATTTAAAGAGTATTGCTTTTACAAGGAAGTAAACATTATTTAATATGCAGAAATTTTCATGATTCTTGGCCTCAAATTGCACAGATCTATGAACGGGCAGTATGAGTGAATGATGGTTCTACCCAATCCATGCATGATTTCAACAATTTCTTACTATCTATATACAATTTAAAGAGTACTGCTTTTACAAGGAAGTAAACATTGTTTAATATGCAGAATTTTTCATGATTCTTGGCCTCAAATTGCACAGACCTATGAACGGGCAGTATGAGTAAATGATGGTTCTACCCTGTCCATGCATGATTTCACCAATTTCTCACTATCTTTGTACTTTCTGGGAAAACTAGCTTTGACAACGTTATCCTTGAAGAGTTATTATGAGAACTCAATACCCAGAGGCAAATAGTATCTACTATGCCGAAATCTGGTGATTGTTGCTTGAAACTGGGCAGAATTTTGAATGGGAAGGTTGGAATTATGTTTAGCTAACTGTTTCCAACCCCCATGCATGATTCCGCCGATTTCGGAGTAGTAAGCATGAGAAATCTGGATATTGATTGAGGTTTACCGTAGCCAAACAAACAATAAAAGGTAGGGACATTGAAATGCTGGTACCTTGAGACCTAGAGGATTAGCAACACCTCTCAAGAACTCAACATGTGCACCATCAAGCTGCCTGGTGCGTTCACCAACCCACAACATATGAGCAGAGCAATCATACCACAGTCCAGTAGTAGAATCCTCTCTGGTCATTGCTTGTTCATATGGGAGTAGCAAACATTCATGAGATGTCCAGAATTCGGTGGAATTCATTACGGGATGGTCAACTGTAAGCCCACAGGCAGTCATAAATCCAAGAGCTTCGTCAACACGATGGGCAAGCTCCATATACCTGAAAGCCATACGCATTATCAAAAACAGACGACAAGAATATATAGATGCAATCAGTAAATCCTTGTAATGCCTTGTAGAAAAGAAGAATTTGTAAATGTATTCGGAAGACTTTTGCAAGGGCTGATGAAAATCTTACTTCTCGCCTTGCTCGCTGTTAGAGGTGAAATCCAAATTCCACTGAATAACACGCTGCATTGCTGCATAGCCTCCTGTTGCAAACGCCCGAATAAGGTTGAGGGTTGCAGCGGCTTGGCAATAAGCACGAACCATCCTTTGGGGATCTGGCTGCCGATCTTTCAGATTGAAAGTATCACCGTTAATATTATCTCCTCTGTAGCTTGGTAGTTTCACACCATTCACAGTTTCAAAATCATCTGATCTGGGCTTAGCAAACTGGCCAGCCATTCGGCCCACCTTAAAACAGAAAAAAACAAAGAAGCATTGTTATCTAAGATTCTGTTACCACTGAAAATTCAACCTTGCATTACAGCAAATTCTTCCTTTTCTAACAATGAAAAAACAGCCTCCGGAGAATAATTGTAAGGTTAAACTGAGTTTCCTAAGTCATTGAGGCCTCAACTCATAGTTAGAGTTGAAACCTGCAATTATTGAACCTCTGACAGCATACAATCTGTATGGCCGAATCCTAGCATGTTTAAAAGGCAGGACCTTCGTTCTACGTGAAAGAATGTAAATTCTGAAGCAAAAACGCAATGTTTGTTCATGAATAGAATATTACTTTGATTACAGGCATTTGTCCTCCAAACATGAGCACAACACCCATCTGCAGGAGCACACGCAAGGTATCTCGTATGTTATTAGCACTGAATTCCTTGAAACTCTCTGCACAGTCACCGCCCTGCAGCAGAAAAGCCTTGCCGAGAGCAGCTTCTCCGAGCCTTTCTTCCAGTTTCCGTGTCTCTCCGGCGAAAACCAGAGGAGGAAAGGTCTTCAAAAGATCTACAACAGACTCCAGCGCTTCAGGCTCTGGGTATTGAGGAAGTTGAAGGACATTTTTCGATTTCCAACTCTCAATTGTCCACCCATTCAGAGCCCCTGGAGAGGAGGAAGATGATGACACTCCAATTTCAGGAGCCTGAACAGCCTCAACTCTGAGTGGCATCTTTTTCTTCTTCTGAATGCTCTTTGCTCTTGCCAGTATTTTCTGATTCAATGGATTATAGAAGCGAGCGTCTTCAGCTGTCCTTCCTAAGTGCTTGTTCAGGGGCAATGCAGAGCTTGTGACAGCCATTTGTGAAGCAGCAAATGCCATTATGCCTGCAAAGTTTGAGCCTCAAATGCCTCAAAACAGTGTGATAACTGAAGGAAATGGAAATGGAAATGGGGATTAGATTCTCACAGGAAACTTATGGCCCAAAAGAATACTGCTGAAGGAAATGTAAATGGGGATTAAATTCTCACAGGAAAGTTATGGCCCAAAAGAACCACTGCTTTGGGTAGTTGAGACTCTCAACCAACTTAAAGGAGGAGGATTGAAGAGCATCCAGAAGCAGGGCGTCTCTGGGTTTGATTTCCGCTACTCGAAAGTCTAATATAACACATAAAACGTACGGCCTTGAACCTCAATAATAGCATCGGTTGTTGGGACTAGAAAATCACGTGAATCATCTGTGACCAGAAAATCATCTGTGAATTATCTATGAATCATATGTGCTTCAGGAATGAGAATGGATGGGTCAGGCTATTAATTCACAGCTTTTACATGGAAAAGCAAAGGAATTACATGTACCAACTGAATAGTAGGATTCAATGATTTACTTTAACTGTTTGATTACAGTATCAAAGAGGTGTATTTTACAATGTAACTTTTTTTGGTGTATTCTACAATCCAGTAGAAGAGAGATGTTTAACTCTTTTTGGTGTATTCTACAATCCAGTAGAGAAGAGATGTGTAACTTTTTTTTAGTGTTCATTGGATTGAAGAGATGCATTCTACAGCCCAGCAGGAGAGATGTGTAACTCCTTCCTTACTCATCCTAAGTTGACAAGCTCCTTTATAAAATAATAATAAAATGTTATTAAAACTAACATATAGGCTTAAATTAAATTTAAATTATTTAGAATTGCATATATACAAATCAACATAAAATAAACTAAAATCATAAACATTGTATTACTTATTTCCTCAATATTTTCACTCTAAAAAAATGTTTACACTTTGAGAGATTTGATCCTTTTAGATGCTTAGTAGATCCCCTATTAAATAGATCTATCCTCGTTCTTTAAGAACAAGTTAACTTTTTTATACTGTTTCCAATACCCATCGTATCCCAAAATAACAGTATAAATTGCATTTTAGAGTGGTAGATACTTCAGTACAGGCAAAAGAATAACTGGGCATTTTCAGGGTGAAAAGTCTCATAAGGTTATGAGACTGATAGTTGGGACTGATAATTTGAGATAGATACTGGCGCTGAATTACAAATTGTGTCACTGCATCAATCAAATCAATTACGGAGTGCACGTTAAAATTGGCGCATCCACACTGATAAGGAGCCCAAATAATTGAATGGAAGTGCACAGCTTATAACCACAAATTTTGAGATTAATTGGAAGGATTTCTGTGATAAACTATCATCCATAGTTCACGTGCTCCTTCAGACATAAACACGTTAGGTTGACACCAAAACCAAAAAACAATAAGCTCGTTTTCACAACAATAACATTAAGAAGTGTATTTTAGCGTGGAAGATGCCTTTTGTACTATGGTGACCAAACAATATTTGGGAATACTCACATGGAAGTTAATGCTCTAGGAGAAGACCGAACTAGGTATACCCACATAGAAGGCCTTGTACTGAACTAGGTATACCCACATGGAAGGTTTTGTAAAAGTTAAGGGACTGATAGTGTGGACAGTGGGATTCAATTATTGTACGGAAGAGATGCATTATACAGCCAAATAAGGAAAAGATGCCAAATAAGGGAAAGATGTGCAACTCCTTTTGTACTCATTATAGAGTTGACATATGTTTTTTATAAAATTTGATAAAATATTATTAAAAATAACTTGTCCACTTAAATTAAATTTAAATTATTTAGAATTGCATATAATGAAAACAACATAAATTAGATAAACTAAAACCCACACATTTCCATGAATTACACATTTCCACTCTAAAAAAGAGTTTGCAAGTTGAGAGATTCGATGAGATTTGATCTGTGCTTGGTAGATCCGTTTTTAGATAGATCTATACTAGAGCATAAATAAATAAAAATTGAAAGGAAAGAAGAATATTGAGAATATTCTCATGAAAGATACTTGTGACAGTGAAGTGAACTACTTATGTTAACATGAAAAGCCTTATAAAAGCCAAAGGACTTATGTTGAGTGTGGACAGTAAGATTGGATTTTTCAGAAATTAAAAAAACTAAGTACCAAACTCAATTATAAAATGCACATTATGAAATACATGTTAAAAGTGCCTAACACAAAAACACCACAAATGACAACACTCATAAGTATTTCTAACACAGAAACATCACAAATGACAAAACTAATAAGCTCAAGGATTTAAACCATAAACTTCAACATCCATGGATAATCAAGGAGGATTTTTAACTACTTATGTTCACATGAAAAGCCTTATAAAAGCCAAAGGACTTATGTTGAGTGTGGACAGTAAGATTGGATTTTTCAGAAATTAAAAAAACTAAGTACCAAACTCAATTATAAAATGCATGTTATGAAATACATGTTAAAAGTGCCTAACACAAAAACACCACAAATGACAAAACTGATAAGTATTCCTAACACAGAAACATCACAAATGACAAAAAAATGATAAGCCCAAGGATTTAAACCATAAACTTCAACATCCATGGATAATCAAGGAGGATTTTTATGATAAAAATAATTTATAATTTACCTTTAAATATATATGCAAGTTACACCCATATTGTCTTTTGAAATCTAAATTAAAAAGATAAGATATTAAATTGTTTCTAAGTACCTTTAATTAATGTACAAAGTGATCATAGAATAACCTTAAAGTTTAAATTATTGTTAGGTTGACAATTTCTCTTTATAAGGAATTTATAATTACGTCGAAGGCGTTTTCTCTATGGAGATGTAGTCTCAAAGATTCCTTGTCTCCTGGCCATTACCATTACGACACGTGTCGCATTGTGATTGGCGAGTTAAATTTTCCATGGTTAAAATTTCTGGTTAGTATATCCCGTGATCCAGCAAATACTGAAGAAAGCGGCATGGAATTAAAACGCTTAGGCTTTATTTTGTACCATGGTGTGTCCAATTGAACTATGTTATGAAAACAGTCAGGCTTTAACATTGCAAAACGTTCTCAATCTGGAGTCTTGCGTCTGGTTCAATTTGACGAGGTGTTGGATCAAATTGGATGTGGTATTATCCACTAGCAGGCAAAGTATTATCGAAAAATACGGAAGAAAGCCGCATGGAATTAAAATGCTCAGGCTTTATTTTGTACCATGGCGTGTCCAATTGAACTATGTTCTCAAAACACTCAGGCCTAACATTGCAAAACATTTTCCATCCGGAGTCTTGCGTCTTGTTCAATTTAACGTGGTGCTGAATCAAATTGGATGTGGTATTATCCACTAGCAGGCAAAGTGTTATCCAGTCTATGATATATGCCGCTTCATATTCAGTCATGATGAGATTGGGAACACCATCCGTTTTGGTCTTGATGAGATTGGGAACACCATCAGTTTTGGCCATCACGTTTTCATCGAGAAACAAAATGTTAGAAGCTTGAAACAATGACAACATGCTTCTCATTTGTTTATCATCTTCGTCTTCTTCTGTAACCTGAGGTTACATTATATTGATGCGGGATTCAAGCTCCCTGCATTGCGGGATGCAGGATTCGAGATGCGGGATTCGAGATGCGGAACATTATTATTTATAACCTTTACAAAAATGTAATTACTTTAAAAACCCTACTATGATAAATAAATCAAAATTTTGCAGAACTTTTTTCAATTTTTCTTTTATTTTGCTGAATTATTATGACCGCAAGTTTAACCATAAACTATTAAGATTGTTGTTATAAGCAAGCACTGTTTTGGAATAAACTAATGATAAACAAACCTTAACCAACTAATATTATGATATGATTATGGTTTGAAAGCCTGAAACGCTCAAACTCTTCTGAAATATATTAATTATAATGAATTTGCAACTCTATTAGCATAAAATTACAGAAAGGTATAGCGTTGGATGCAATAAGCACACTAGGCTCAACCACTTGTGTATCTATTGATTCAGCCACATGTCCTTCCCTGCCTATGTGTTTCGTGCTCAACATGCCTTTCTGCATGGTTTCCTACTGCCAAAGGACTTTATGTGCTTTTTTTTCTTATCCTTGTCGACATTTCCCCTATGTGCTAGTAACATTTTTGTGTGAGGGATCTTGGAGACAAGTATTCTTGTTCTCCTCGCCTCCCATTAAATAGGCTCTCCAACAGGCAATACAGTGGATTATGTCCTCAGCCTCGTCACTACCTCAGAGAAAATTAGCAAGTGGGAATTACAAATGAGGTGATGAAGACTTTGGACACCCGCCACCCTAGTACGAGCATTCGCTCCGACTGCCTATCACTGAACATGGTCCCCATGCAGGAGGACTTTGGAAACCTTGACCTCTTCGAGGATTTCTGGGGACACACTCTAGAGACAGGAAAAGCATTGTATAGTGTAGCTGGAAGTATTCCTATTCGGGAATATTCAAAGTGCATCACATCTAGGCCCTGATGGTTGGAAATTTCCTAGTACAGACAACCAGGATGATAAAGGAACATAATTTCATATTCGCCAACCATCAGTACCCCTTGACAAATGAGCTTGTGGAACCATACAACCATTGCACTTTTGGCCTTTCTCTCAGTGCTCATTTGTCCTCGTTTTTCAGCAGCTCCGGACGGTGGTGCTATATAGGGTGAGCCAGACAGAGCAGAAAAGACCTTACCAGCATAGCTGCACACATGGCAACTGTCAATCATAATAATAGTACAATTGACAAGTGAGCAAGGATCTTCACTCCTTGTGGAAATTCCAGTCAAGTCATCTCCTCAGATATTCAATTATCATACTGGCCATGGATAATACCTTCGGTGTTCTCCTGCGTTGTTTCCTAGGTGGGTCAAGGCATTTGGACTTGACCTTCCTTGCCCTTTCACAAATGTTGTAAGTGGGATAAGAACAAATTCGACTGACCGCGTTTCTTTGTTTCATGTAGAGGTAAGATTTACTATTTCAAATATCTAAATTTCATGATGGATCCTCGGAGTTGGGACAACGAATGATGCTAGGAACATAATCTTGACCTATAGAATGTTGCGAATGGTGTCTGGGGACTCAATTACTGGTCATAAAATACATATCCTATGTGGGAATGTCCTTTCTGTACCATGTTCATCGGTACATTTCGTCCACGGTGAGAGATTTGGTTCATCAGCCGATATTGAACCACATATATTTCATTTGCTTCTCCAGTTATATTCACAGTGGATCAACTTCTTATCTTTATCTGCAGAATTTAATTCAACGGAATCAACATAGACCCTCGATTTGGAACTTGCCTTCATCTGGACCGCCCGATCGTGGGTACATTCAATCCATTGCGCAAATCCATCGGATTCACAGACCCTCACCTGTTGTCAGCTTTAAGTTATCCCATAGTGTGTAAACTTGACATTTGTCACTTTATCGATGCCTTCTTATGATGGTATAAAGATATCCTTGTTGCTTAATCGTTATATATGAAATATATTGGTTAATCATTAAATCATCGTTAACATCACGTGCTCCAAAGACTAAATCTTTCAACTGCAACATACTTCACATCTTAGATTCTCCTCCCCTTGCGGGCTTTCATATCACCGTTTAAGTGACCTTTGACGGTCTCCAAGAGGTAATGGAATTATATACAGATCACATTAATCCCAAGTTATAGATATATACTACATCATGAAAATCCCGAACTCATGATAACATTTCTAATATTTAGTGAATAAATAGAGCCTCCTACTGAGGAAAATATCATTTGGACCTCATTTATGGTTTTTTATATGCACAAAAACTGGGCTCTTGAGTGTCATTACTTCCCCTCTCATGGCTTCCGAAGAAAAAATTTCCAAGATGGTGATACCAAAGGCCGGAATGGGAAGAGATGGGAAGATAACTTGGGAGTTCTACTTTCGAAGAAGGGGATAAACAACAAATGAAGTGCAAAAACATATGCACTTTAGCTAGGAAAATGTTTGGAAATTTAGCTAGAAAAACGTATGGAAATGGGTAAGAATTGTAGCGCAGATAAATGTCCAACAGATCACTTTTTACCATTACAATTTGGTGTTTACTACCGTTTTTGTATTATAAAAATAATGGTTATTGACGCATTTTGTTCTTTTTTAGCTTCTTCAACATTGTAATTGTGTATAAAACAGTTTTGTCTAAGATCATTGAGCAAAATTCCAAAGAATGAGGGTAAAAATCACTTCTACAATTAATAGGATGACGTAATATATGTGAACTAACTTGGTTGATCATTAAATCATTGTCAGTATCACCCACTTCAAAGACCAAATCTGGCAATATATTTAACATCTCGGAATCCGCTCCCATTCCGAGCTTTCTTATCACTGTTTATGTGATCTTTTGCGTGATACAGGAGATAAGGGACTTATATACAAATCATGTTAATACCAAGTTATAGATATATACTACATCAGGAAATTCCCAAAGTCATGATTACATTTGTAAGATTTAGTGAATAAATAGACCCTCCTATTGAGGAACAAATCATTTGGACCTCATTTATGATTTTTTATTTGCAAAAAAACTGCACTCGTCAGTGTCATTAGTTCCGCTCTCATGGCTGCCAAAGAAAAAACTCACAACATGATGATATCAAAGCTCGGAATGGGAAGAGATGGGAAGATAAGTTCGCACTGCTTCTTGCAACGAAAGGCCTATAGTTTTTGGAGAGACATGGGAGTGTAAATGCTTTGTTCTTTCTCACATATGGAGATTTCTCTACATCGAAATACCCCAACTAAGCATCTTTCCATTCCAGGTCTTTTCAACATCAATTCTTTTACACTGCTAAAGCATTATTCAGAGTTAAAGGCTTTCCACCTTTACAACGATTGCAAATTTACCTATTGAAACCTATCAAATGTTTCCATGTTTTAGTTGGTTCAACATTATCATTGTGTATAAATTGAGTGTTCGTTCATAAAAATAAGATAACCTTTCTCCTATTTAACAGATTTTCGATTTCCTAGTTTTGAAATTCCAGTTTTGCTTATGTCGCAAAGTTTGATATTGGATGTTAGTATGTTCCTTATTGTAGAACATATGACATAGATTTCCTAGTACAGAATTGTCGGAAATTGAAAAAGGAACATTGACATGTTTGTATTTGAACACATAGTATTTCTGTATATGTTGCAAAATAATAAAAAAAGGGTTGTGACTTATATTGCTTATGTACCTTCATAATGTTGTACTACGCATTCTGAATTTACTTAAAAATTTAAAAAATGCTCATTTTTAAGAATTAGGTGTTCAATAAACATGTGTATAATCTCCACCTTTAAAATGTATTTTATGGCTCTTGGACTTTCATTTGCTATTTTGGACATTAGGGTATGGTAGGTTTGTGTTCAATTTTTTTTTTTTGCGTAAGCCAACATTCGTTTTTGAGTTTTGATGTGTTTTGATGTGATAGTTGATTCACAAATTATGAACTTCAACAATCAGTTATCCAATGTGAGCGTTTCAAATCTTTTCTCCATATAAATCATATTGAAATACAATTCTTGAACTGTTAAAAAACCGCAACTTATCCAACATTTGAACAACTTAACCTGTTCAATATAGGAGTCTCTCAGTATATCCTACGTAAAGTGGAAAGGTAATTGATAATCAATTCATCAATTTACCTTTCCACTTTCTGCTTTCCGCATTCCGAAAAGTAAATTGATAAATTGATTACCAATTTACCTTTGCAGCTTGCAGAAACTAAATGGTAAATGGTAATGGTAAATTAAATGGTAAATGGTAAATTAATAATATAATATTAAATTAAATTAATAAATTGATAAATTGAACGATAGGTTTTATGTTTTAAACACCTCTAGAAGCCTGCTGCTTTGTGCAAATGGATAAATTGATGCCTCGAGTTTGTGTCTCAGTGTGTTACTTAATTGTCTAGGCACTATTTGTCTCAATAATGAAAGGAATTGAAATTCAACAAGAAATGAAGTGACACACAACATAAAGATTAAAATGCTAAATCAGAATAATAATTTAAACAACACAAAATTCAAAAATATAGTAGAGGCAAGAAATTAGACCCTTCCTCATGGAAGAAACAAGAAAATGGAAATAAATGGAAACCTCTCTCATAGGTGAAAAAAGAGAATGGAAATAAATGACAGCGTCTCTGTAAATTTTATTAACTATCCCATTTTTATTTTGTGATTTTTGTTGCGAGAACACGCAAAAACAAATTTCGATAATTTATCATCCCACATCCCGCAAAATGTGGGATGTGAAGATATTTTGTGTGCACGAGTCGGACATTCCGCAACCCGCATGCCCCAAATGGCGGATTGCATAATGAAAATTTGACAAATTATAAACTTCAAGATCCCACAATCCGCATTGCAGGATGTGGACTCATGCACATAGTGTAATACCCCGATTTTGACCCTGTTTGCATTAAAAAGTACATGATGTATATATTGTAATTAATCGTGGTGTGGAGCTCAAGGAAAAAGCCCCACCATCGATTAGGTTGTGTTATGTTTCAGCAATAGGGATTGTTGCCGATGGTATATCATGCTATCCGACACATTATAGCTTTGGCATCATGTAAAAACACACATCAATCTAATTAAACCTACAGCCAGCTACGACGGTGCAACGTTAAATGAAAAAGGGCATGATTCCAAAGGATAAGGGGGGGGGTTGTCTAAACCGTGGGGTCCATTGGGAGTTGGCCATGTGTCACCACCACCCCTGCTGTTCTATGGTTAGTTGGGGCAGCGATTTGCTGATAGAAACACCATGCCTGCTCCCACTCTCCATGACATGCGGATGGTCTTCCCACTAATGAGATCGTGAGTTTGTTTGTTCACCTTCACGCGGGATGAGGTAAGAGGTTCCACATTCCATGGTGGGGGGGGGTCGGTTCTCCTCTACCTCACAGATTATTGGCCTGGAGCATGTTCGTCTTTCCTCTGCCAGGGATAGATTGATAACTTGGGGTGGGGGGGTCGGTTCCTCCTTCCTGGCCGATTGCTAGTCGGTGGTGTTCATCCTCTTGATCGCGTAGAGTTTTGGTTGTCTTTTCCCCACCAATTTCGGAGACTGCGTATTTGTTTCGGTTATGTCCTTCATTGTGTGGAGGCTAGGATTGTTGTGGTTCTTCCCAGTGGTTCATCGCTAAACCGTGGTGGTTATTATCCTCTGTTTGTTGTGTGGGTAGTGTTTTCTTTCACAGTCTTTGGTTAACTGTGTCTTTTTCCAAGACAGCAGGATGTTTCCATGTTTTCCATCGTGAGGTGTTTCTCCTCGTTGTTTCCTGTGTGTTCTTCCACTTTTGCTTTGGCTGTGTCTCTTCCCTTGCGTAGAGGTTGAGAGTCTGTTATTCCCATTTCTCTACCTGTGTAAGTTCTCCAGCAATTACATTGAGAATGGTGTGTGCTGTGAGATCGGGGATGTTGGTGGGCTGTTGATCTTCACTTTTGTTGGCTGAGTTTTCCCTTGTCCATGCTGGGGGTGTGGTTTCTTTCCAATGGCAGACTGTGTAGTTGTTTCCACTGTTTATTGTGATTTGGGGCTATTGTCTTCCCCTGGTTTTGGGTTGTTTCTTGGTTGCTGAGGTTATTGGGACTGTTGCTGAGTTATTTTGGCTACGCTAGGGCCAAGAACAACTCTGAAGCGTTGTTGGCCTGAACTGTGTTTCACCTTTTGTTTGGGGTTGTCACCCTGTGGTCTTCCTCTTCTTCACAGAGCTGTGAACTATTTGTTTTATTGCTGTATGCAGTGGTTGGTATTTGGACTGTTACGAGTAGGATTAGAGGCTGGGTATGCTTGAGAAAATTGGTGTTGAGGTCACCAGCTTAGCATTTGGTCTTTCCTAGCTCCTTGACGGCCTGATAAACCCTACTGTGTGGGCTTGGATGATCTATGTGCCTTGGATATGTGTAAGCCTGCTTTGACCCTTATTCCTTGAGGAATCATGCCCAGCTCGAAGGTGGCAGTGTGCTGAGAGATTGATGAGCACACTGGCCTATGGTTGGGTGGAACGTTGCAACGACGTAGCTAGTTGCGGGACGAGTTCTTATTAGATGAGTATTCTTTTCCATTTTACTCTGCATTTATATTTACTTATTAATGAATATGATGAACATGTGGCATGCTTGAATGTGTGTATGCTTGCTTCCACTATGTAAATGAAGGGTTATGCATCTTAATAAGTTTTATGTTTAAGATTTTTATTTTAGCTTAATATGAATGTTCATGTTCATGGGGATATTTGCCCGCATGTTTGATGTTAGTAGAGTCCTCACTGCCGGTCAGAGGGTCGGGGACATTACAGTGTGGCATCAGAGCTCTGGTTGTAGCATGGGCCTGAAGGGACATGAAATATTAGATAACAGAGGCAGGTTGTCTTCTACCCAACAACAATAAAAAAATTGAAGACAATAAAATTCACAAAATTTTCTAAGTGCCAGAACTATTGGCCCATCAGAGCACTTAGTGGGAAGGCCACCCAATGGATAGTTGATCCAATGGCCGATGCAGCAAAAGATTGCGAAGGAAAAATTTTGGAAACATTTCTAAGTGTTTGGCCATCGGCGCAGTGGAAATATTAGACAGACGGATCGTCGATGCTTAGCTGATTGAGCATTGCCATTGCGGATGGCCAGAGGACTATCCCTCCGATGAATAGAGCCTCCGACTGTCGATGTTGCGAAAGGAAGACGTTCCAGCAGCCGACGCAACGAGAAAATATTTTTGAAAAATTCTCTAAGGCCTGAAATCATCATCCATTGGAACAAGATATTGGTTCATGCACCCCCCGTTGTGGAATCCTAGAGCACTAGCCTTCTGATGAGGAAAAGCTCCGACTGCTGATGACCGATGTGCTTCAGCCGCCAATCAAAAATGAACAGTTGATTTGATCGTCGTGGGATAAGAGATGGTCAAGCCGATACGATGATGGGAAAGGATGAAAGGTCATCGAAGATTAGTTGGTTGAACCACCGACGACAACGACAGAGTGAAAGTTCTCAAAAAAATTTGAAGGAAAGAAAATCATCGGCGATCGGTGGACATTAGTGGCAGTGATCGCCGATGAACATCTGTAATACATAGCGGAGGATGTGCCCACCATTGCGTCCACGGAATGAACTACTCCGTTGGTGCTAGTCCTTCCAGTCATCGATGCCAGGGTGTTTAGTGAACTACGGCGGTGACAAATAAAAGAGGATTTGGCGATGAAGCAGCCGACACGGAGAAGAAGAAGAAAGAAAATCTTCTAAGTATTGAATTCAGTGAAGTCTGAGGTTCTCGGCGATCGAAAAGAGAAAGAAGAAGCAGACACCAGTACGTGGACGAAAGTTAGAGCAAAGAACCTCTGATGTTTTAGATGATCAAATTGTTGATGGCAGCAAAAAGATCGACGACTACATCAGAGGAAGTTAGCAGATGGTGCCCCGCCGTTGCGGATGGCTAGGAAACTATCCTTCCGAAGGATAGTGGTTGACATCACTAATGGATATTTTTTGACGTCGTTGATGAATGGTTGAGGGAAAAATTTGCAAAAATTTTCCTAAGTGATGAAAATGTCAGAAAATGATAGGAGATCGGAACGCCAAGGAACATCGAAAGGATTTAGTTGATTGGATTACCGTCGTTGCGGGTGACTATGGAACTAACCGTCTGATGAGCGAGTTGTTAGTTGCTTCGACCGCTGATGCCACGATACATAACGTTTCAATCGTCGACACATCAGAGGACAAATTTACTGTTTGATCACCACAATGTCAAAAAAGTTAGTGGCTTGGGTCACCGGTAGAGCAGACCCGTTTAGTTTTGGATCAACGAAAGTTAGTGGATAATTGCTCTGATCCGCCGATAGGATTAATGAACCGCGGACACCACAAGGAGAAAGTCACCCGCCATTGTGGATGTCTAGAGGACTAGGTGTCCGATGCCACAGTGGGTTGTCATTCCGACTGCCGACAGAGCTGTGATCCGCAGATATTTTAAAGGTTAATGGCTGCCGTTGTGGAATAATAGACCACTACGGGTTGATACGAAGGAAGGGAATAGATAAGTAACCCACCGATATAGTGGAGAAAATTAGACGTTCTAGCGGCCGAAACGTCGGAAATTTTGTTGGGATGAGACCTGATTTTGACAAAGGAAATTTTTGGGTTTTAAAAGTGGAATTTTCTTGGCAACTTCCAAATGTTTTTCAGTGGATTTCAGTAGACTGTCTGTGGGTTGCATGGCTGAAAAGAAAGAAAATTCTAGGTGGTTGAAGTTCGCCTTTTAGACCAAAATACATTTGGTAAAAATCATCGTTTTGAAGCGGTGTGGTTTTCACACCCGAGGTTAGAATGAAGCATGTGGACAGGCGTTGGAAAGCTTATCCAGCAGGGAACAAGGGAAAGTCACCAGAATTTGATTATGGAGCAGCAAGTGCTAGTGATTGTTTGAAGGAGAAATGTGCTACTGTCAATTGCATGCCTAGAGGTAGCAAGAACATGAAGTCAAACCAGTTGTTGTGTGGAAGAGGAGTTCCATGCAAGGAAGTGGGACTTGAAAAGGGAAATTTCCTAAAACCCTATCTTGCCAATTATAACTACGTTTCATAAGTTTTATACATGAAATGTATGAGGATATGCTTTGCATACATAGGATATTGAGGATTATACATTTATAATGAACCACTAATGATAGTTATTGCATTGGTGTTGGCATTAGTGGAAAAACCAACGACAACATGGACCTGGTTGAATATGTTGCTGATGTTGACGAATGTGACTAGCAACCCTCTGGAGAAAGGGATAAGGCAACGAGTCCATAATCAAAAGTTGGTAAGCAAATCCTGCAATCTCCTGCAAAGGACCAACCAAATTGGTAATGTCAAGGGTATAAGTAGGACCCATGAAGGTAAGAGTTTGATTATGACAATTGCATTGAGTGATAAAAGCAAGAGGTCTCATACCATGTGGGTAATTGAATTTTATACTGCATTCATATAGAAATATGTTATGCCTATATGAGCTTAGTAGCCCAAGGAAAGTAAGCACTGATGGTCTTGATTATAGTAATGCATCCTATATGAAGTAGTCATGGTTAGGCCATGCATGGTATGTTTGAATGCATAGTTAATGCGAGGTAGCATTGAGTGGATATGCTTTGAAAGATTTTATAAATCTTGTAGTTATGCATTGAATGGATGCATATGAAAAGTATGAGTAAATTTTGTAGATCTGCATACATAAGTATGAGTGCAAATGTTGTGATGCATTGCATGAATGCATTGAGATAGTGCCTGGGATATTATGAATAACTAATGGCTGAAATGATGAATTGATGATAATTCTGGAACCATTTCAAGAGCTGTTATGAATCCAGGATAATAAGTGCATGAAGAGGGTAGTCATGATCGATTGGCTGCCGGAAATGCTCTATGAAAGGGAAAAGTGGTACAAATGATACTCTTGTGAAGTAAGGAGTATCTGAACATCTCATTTTGGCATAAATGATATGACTGTACCCTGTAATTTAAAGTATGATAATGATTGCGTGAAGTAAATGAGTTTTGGGAATATTGGTGTGATTAACAGCTGAAAGTATTGGAATTTTATAAATTCCGAAAAATGCTTTAGTGATTGTTGCAGCAATGAAAATGTTATATGTGTCAAGACTTACCGAGTGTTTGGTTGATTGAAGTTCAGGTTTCAGGTAGATTGTTGGAGCATGGCAATGAGAGTAAGACCATCTCAAAGGCCAGAATCTACCATGTGAAAGAGCCAAACCTCATGAGAAGAGTCTCATGGCTGTGATAATAGTTTGTATGCATAATGAGTTGTAAATTTGAATTGTGAATTTCGGATTTGAGAAATTGCTGACAACTACTAATCACTATTGGCTTGCATAAGATTGTGTCAGGAGGACGCATTGTAAGTGGGTATTCATGTTATGATAGTAAGCATGAAATTAGAATGGGCATAGTGGTGCTTCTTACAAGAAACCCACAATGAGGATCACCTCATTTCCAAGCAAATCAATTTCTGTAGTAAACAGAGTTGCAAATTCTTGTTGAATTTAATTAATAATGTTATTGCTTAGTTATGGAACAATCAATTTGGATTGTAGTATCAGATAATGATGGACTGTTTGGCTATTTGATGAATGTGCCAGGGGTACATGCTTCAGGAAGATCGTGTGTGATGGCTTGCGAAGCTAAACTTCATGGGAAGGTTTTCCCTTATCTTGGAAATGGGTTTCGGGTGAAACTCCATTGGACAATTTGGAAATGTCTCATCTGCACTACATGTTTGGTAAGCAACATGAGTGAGATGGTATGGATTATGTCGGTAAGACATGTGTGGATATGAAATGTGAAGAGGAGTTGGGATGGAAAACCGAGTAACTGTCAATTCAGAGAAGGGAGCCCCCATTCCTCCTTAACGAAGCAATACTACTACAAAAAATGGATAAGTTTTTTGTGACCCTAGCTAAGAATATGCATTTTAGATTGTTAAAATTCCATATGCAGAACATGTTTTGATTTTATTTCCGTTAGGACTGATTGCTTGAGTATGAATAGGGCCTACATGATACACACCGGACAAGGGTGCACATTTTTCCAATGTAGGATCATGGAAGGATTTTTCAATATTGATTACACCCCAAGGAATGGATGCACTATTGGTGTCTCAATACTTGATAGTGAATGGTGTGAAATATGGTTACAATTTTAGAGCAATAACGCTAACAAATATGCTTATATTGCTTGTGTTGTCAGGATAAACAAAGGTAGTTTGGTATTGTACACTAAAGGGACAATGACTTGAGCTCATCCTACCTTTTATAGAAAAGGAGACATTCCTGAGGGACTGCCAGCTCAGAGAAGGGTGTGGTCTCTCTAAATGGCACAGAAAAGGAGACATTCCTGAGGGACTGTCAACTCAAAGAAGGGAGTGGTCTCTCTAAATGGCACAGAAAAGGAGACATTCGTGAGGGACTGTCAACTCAGAGAAGGGAGTGGTCTCTTGTGTGATATGGAAAATGATGATTGGTTGTTGATATAAGTACAGGCGATTTATGGACGGTCTGTAAACTCAACTGAAGGTTGGCTTGACTGTGCCTGACATATATATATATAAATAAGGATGTTGTGAAGCAGCCTGCGTGCTGGCCTAACATCCAAGTCCATAGGCGATCCCAAGGCTTGCAAAGCGAAGTAGGATCCTGTGGACCAACAAGGAAACGCACAATACATATAAGTATTGGATTATTTTGCAATTCTTGCTTATGAATATGCATGTGTATATGATTTGGTTATGATGTTTTAAGCTCTTGTTTAAGAGATAAAAACTGGTGAGGATAAACTAAACATGTGATTTTATTCAATGTTTGAATATAGGCATTGCTAGAGGCGAGGACCCTGAGAGCATCCTAAGGGTGCATGTGGACATGTGACTGTCCTGAAGAGCTCAGAATGAGTAGTAATGAAAAAGGTGCTAGTGAGACTATGAAGTTCCTAGTAGCCAAGACAAATCATGTTGGGAGGCCCCATGGTTGAGAGGTCGGAAATAGACCAGAGACACTAAGTGTCTTGACCAAGAGGGATTGGTCTAGCATTCACGGTGAAGTGAAAGAGGCTGAGAGCATGAAAATCCACAGCAGTGGTGTGAGTTCTAGGGTGGAACAAGACAAAGAGGGGAAAAACTCTTGCTGCTCTCTCTTGCCCTTTGATTATATATATACGTATATATTTATGCATTGTGGAAACAAAAGATTGTTGAATGCATGTACGACTGAAAATAGAATGTATCTATTTGCTTAAAATAATTATGAATGATGGAATACTTAAATCCCTACCCAAGAATGGACATGAATGAGCTCATGTTCCTGTTGGGGAGGCATGAAAAATATGAAAGTCTCCTTGATAAGACTTGGACTATCATGCCAATGGGGAAATTAATTGACTGATATTAATGCCTATATTATGCTTGGTCTAACAAAATTTCAATGATGCATTTCATAGGTGAGAAAGGTGAAATACGGTGGTGCACATTGATCATGGCAGCAGATCGAAAGTTGCTGGAATTGGCTAGAAGTATCCTTCAAATGATTGCTAGGACCTAGGAAAATCTTGGAGATATGCTCAAGATACAGAAAAGGCAGAATGAAATGAACCACCGGATTTTGCAAGACTCTATTGGTTTGCAAAGGGAGGTGAAAAGGCTTCTGGGAACAATCGACAAAGGAAAGGAAGGTGGATCAATGATGGGACATTCGTCCAAGAAATCTGCTAAGAAACGGTCCAGGCATGAAGACTCAAAAGAAATTGAGCAGGTAAAGATGAAGCAGCCAATGAAATGTTGGGAGTGCGGAGGACATCATTTATGCCGGTACTGTCCAGCGAGGGAACATAAAGAGGGCATCAGCCACAAAGTTCCTAGGCTTCGGGATAAGCCAAGAGTTGAGAACCAGCAAGAGAAACTCATGGAAGCCGAGGGGCTTGGTCTTGAACATTCACAGTAAATGAGTGAACAGGGGACATGTTTGCAAAATTTTGAAATTTTGATGTGCAAATTGTATATGCATTGGAACACCGAGGACGGTGTTATTCCAAGGGGGAGGGGAATGTAATAACCTGGTTTTGACCTCGTTTGCATTAAAAAGTACATGATGTATATATTGTAATTAATCATGGTGTGGAGCTCAAGGAAAAAGCCCCACCATCGATTAGGTTGTGTTATGTTTTGGCAATAGGGATCATTGCCGATGGTATATCGTGCTATCTGGAACATTATAGCTTTGGCATCATGTAAAAACACACATTAATCTAATTAAACCTATAGCCAGCTACGATGGTGCAACGTTAAATGAAAAAGGGCATGATTCCAAAGGATAAGGGGGGGTTGTCTAAACCGTGAGGGCCATTGGGAGTTAGCCATGTGTCACCACCACCCCTGTTGTTCTATGGTTAGTTGGGGCAGTGATTTGTTGACAGAAAGACCACGCCTGCTCCCACTCTCCACGACGTACAGATGGTCTACCCACCAACGAGATCGTGAGTCTTTTCGTTCACCTTCAAGCGAGCTAAGGTAAGAGGTTCCACATTCCATGGTGGGGGGGGGGGTCGGTTCTCCTCTACCTCACGGATTGTTGGCCTGGAGCATGTTCATCTTTCCTCTACCAGGGATGGATTTATAGCTTGGGGGGGGGGTCGGTTCCTCCTTCCTGGCCGATTGCTAGTCGGTGGTGTTCATCCTCTTGATCACGTAGAGTTTTGGTTGTCTTTTCCCCACCAATTTTGGAGACTGCGTATTTGTTTTGGTTATGTCCTTCATTGTGTGGAGGCTAGGATTGTTGTGGTTCTTCCCGGTGATTCATCGCTGAACCGTGGTGGTTATTATCCTCTATTTGTTGTGTGGGAAGTGGTTTATTTCCCAGTCTTGGGTTAACTGTGTCTTTTTCCAAGACAACAGGATGTTTCCATGTTTTCCATCATGAGGTGTTTCTCCTCGTTACTTGTGTGTTCTTCCACTTTTTCTTTGGCTGTGTCTCTTCCCTTGCGTACAGGTTGAGAGTTTGTTCATTCCCTTTCTCTACCTATGTAAGTTCTCTAGCAATTACATTGGGAATGGTGTGTGCTGTGAGCTCAGGGATGTTGGTGGGCTATTGATCTTCACTTTTGTTGGCTGAGTTTTCCCCTGTCCATGCTGGGGGTGTGTTTCTTTCCAATGGCAGACTGTGTATTTCTTGCCATCATTTCTTATGATTTGGGGCTGTTGTCTTCCCCTGGTTTTGGGTTGTTTCTTGGTTACTAAGGTTATTGGGATTGTTGTTGAGTTGGCCTGAACTGTGTTTCACCTTTTGTTTGGGGTTGCACCCTGTGGTGTTCCTCTTCTTTACAGAGCTGTGAAGTATTTTTTTTGCTGCAGTATGTAGTGGTTGGTCTTTGGACTATTGCGAGAAGGATTAGAGGCTGGGTATGCTTGAGAAAACTGGTGTTGAGGTCACCAGCTTAGCGTTTGGCCTTTCCTAGATCCTTGACAACCTGATAAACCCTACTGTGTGGGCTTGGATGATATGTGTACCTTGGATATGTGTAAGCCTGCTTTGACCCTTATTCATTGAGGAATCATGCCCAGCTCGGGGGTGGCAGTGTGCTGAGAGATTGATGGGCACCCTGGCCTATGGTTGGGTGGAATGTTGCAGCGACGTAGCTAGTTGCGGGATGAGTTCTTATCAGATGACTATTCTTGTCCATTTTACTCTGCATTTATATTTACTGATTAATGAATATGATGAACATGTGGCATGCTTGAATGTGTGTATGCTTGCTTTCGCTGTGTAAATGAAGGGTTATGCATCTTAATAAGTTTTATGTTTAAGCTTTTTATTTTACCTTAATATGCCTGTTCATGTTCATGGGGCTATTTTCCCACATGTTTGATGTTAGTAGAGTCCTCTTCGTGGTCAGAGGGTCGGGGACGTTACACATAGCCAAAAATTGACTTTGAAAATTTGGTGTGTGTTTGAACAAAATTGACAAGTTCTTTAGAGTCAGCTCAGTAGTTTGATGCAGATATCGATGGTGATGCAACATTGCATTGATATTTTGTAGTAGAATGGTGTGAGTCAAATGTGGACAACTAGGAATTAGGAGGATTCCAAGCTATCACATGTGTGTCAATAAATTTATTTGTAGCTTCAACTGCAATATTGTTTATGTTTTATTTCTTTGTTTTGAACGTAGAATGATGAATTTTTGGTTGGATTTTTTTAACATCCCGCAACGCGCAAATCTGCAACTTGTGGAGTGCAAAAAACCTTTCATTTGATATTTCATTTTCAAACCCGCATCTCACATCCCACAATGCGGGGTGCGGGAGAGTTTGCATATGTGTTAATTTTAATCAACCCGAATCCCGCATCCTGCAATGTGTGGAATGTGGGTTGCGGAGTTCCTATTATTTTTGTTTGGTTTGTGTATGCCTGCACCCCACATCCTACAAAATGTGGAATTGCGGGTTGCGGAGCTAATTGAATCAAGTTTGTACTTTTTTGCGTTCTCGCATCCTGTGAGCTAGACAGAGCGGAGAAGACCTTACTAGCATAGCTGTAAGCATGACAACTGGAAATCATAACAATAGTGCAATTGACAAGTGAGCGAGGATCTTCACTCCTTGCGGAAAGTCCAGTCAAGTCATCTCCTCTGATATTCAATTATCATACTGGCCATGGATAAGACCTTAGGTGTTCTCCCGCGTTGTTTCCCAGGTGGGTCAAGGCATTTGGACTTGACCTTTCTTGCCCTTTCGCAAATGCTGCAGGTGGGATAAGAACAAATTCAGTTGGTCGCGTTTCTTTGTTTCATGTAGAGGCAAGATTTACTGTTCCAAATATCTAAACTTCATGATGAATCCTCGAAGTTTGGACAACAGACAATGCTAGGAACATAATATTGACCTATAGAATGTTGCGAATGGTGTTTGGGGACTCAATTACTGATAAAAAAAAACATATCATACATGGGAATGTACTTTCTGTACCATGTTCATCGGGACATTTCTTCCACGGTGAGAGATTTCATTCATCAACCGATCTTGAAGCACATATATTTCATTTGCTTCTCCAGTTATATTCACTGTGGATCATCTTCTTATATTTATCTACATAATTTAATTCAATGAACTGAACAAAGACCCTCGATCTAGAACCTACCTTCATCTGGACCACTTGATCCTGGGTACATTCAATCCATCGCGCAAATCCATCGGATTCACAGACTTGTTGTCAGCTTTAAGTTATCCCATAGTGTGTAAACTTGACATTTGTCTCTTTATCGATGCCTTCTTATAGTGGTATAAAGATATCCTTGTTTCTTAATCATTATATATGAAATATGTTGGTTAATCATTAAATCATCGTCAATATCACGTGCTCCAAAGACCAAATCTTTCGATTGCAACATATTTCACATCTTAGATTCTCCTCCCCTTGTGGGCTTTCATATCACCATTTAAGTGACCTTTTGCGGTCTGCAAGAGATAATGGAATTATATACAGATCACATTAATCCCAAGTTATAGATATATACTACATCATGAAAATCTCGAACTCATGATAGCATTTGTAATATTTAGTGAATAAATAGAGCCTCCTACTGAGGCAAATATCATTTGGACCTCATTTATGGATTTTTATATGCACAAAAACTGGGCTCTTCAGCGTCATTACTTCCCCTCTCATGGTTGTCAAAGAAAAAATTGCCAACATGGTGATACCAAAGGCCGGAATGGAAAATGGGTAGAATTGGAAAGAATTGGAGACAGTCTCATCCAGGTTCGATGGATTTCACTGGCAGTTCAATTCCATCTTATTGTTTTTATGTTCATTTGACATTCCTTTCGCATCACTCAGTGAATTCTTTCCTGCACTGAGTCAACACCCTGTCTCTCTTCAACAACCCAAGCTTTCCCTCTCGGTGGCATAGCAGGATTCATTTCTTTAATTCCAGCTTTTAATTTGTCCACACCAGATGGGTATTACATGTTTTTTTTTCCGCTGAGCCATATTTGTATGTGGCATTTCTCTCTTCTTTACCATTTTCTTCTTTCATTGGAATTTCCCTTTTCTCCTTAGATACCTCTCACGCACTGTGCATCTCTATTATAATTCTTCTCTGCTCGCATCTCCCACCTAGATAACTGGAATGCAACTTCTTCTTCTACTCCCTTTCTACCCCTGGTGTTGAAACACGACCACTTCAGCCCTGTTTTCCCCCTTGTGTTGCACTGTCAGGGTTTCCTTGTTCCACAGTAGTTGGTATCTTCGTTTGAAGCCAAGAAATTACAGCAGAAGACGGGTTAGCTCATGGGTGAATTGAAATTTCAGTTTCACTCAAATGAAATCCACTTGTAAAATGGTCAATCCGACCCTTGAGGTCTATAAATAGAATTTAATAGGTAGTAGGGACAGATATTATTGAAGGAGTTGTCTTCTCTGTAATGAAAGCATAATATAATAAAAAATGCTCTTGGGCCCCTTTTAAAACTTTCTTGAGTATCAATCTGGTTATATTTTTGCATTATCCCTGTTTTTTTCCTTGGAATGTATTATATATGTTATGTTCTCATTTATTAATTTCTGCAACGAATTATGATGATTTATATTATAATAAAAAGGAAACAGATGATACAAACTTGCAGAGCCATGAGATTGGTTTCCAGACTATGATACTCGTCAACAAGAAACCAACATTTATAGTTGTTTTGTTCTCAATTCAAATGTTGGATGCATTCTTATTTCACAATAGAAGTTTAATTTATGTCTAAAATTAAAACTATACTAGTCTAATTAGGTTTGTGTATGCAAAATTCCAGATTGCATACCTACATTGTACTTCGATTGGAATTGGTGTGCATTTTTAGTTCTGGCCATGAAAAATTGGAAAATACTATCAATTGTTGTTTTGGATGACTTGGATTTTACTGTAGATCTTACAATTTACTTGTGGAAACTCAAATTCACAAAAACCATCAAAACTTAAAAAACTTTCAGGATTTTGAATTTTAATATTTTTGAAGTTTTCCATCCTGCATCCCGCACTCTGCAACTGCGGAAGGCAGGATGCAGGATCACAAAACCACCGGACTCACACGAACAAAAAATTTTCCGCATCCCGCATCCATATAACATAACCTCAGGTTGCAGTAATCAAGTTATTTCTTAATGAATATTCTAGACTTCATGAATAGGTGCTTTGAAGAATTTCAAAGTTAAAAAAGGTTCCATAAATAAAAATACATATTCTTAATATAAATATGTCAATCATACCACTCTATTTATATTAAACTAAACATTAAACAATGGTATTACTTCTTGCGAAAGAAATAGAGTTGTATTCCTTCTTACTAAAGCTAAGACGTACATAGTTCTCGAGCATGCGTATAAGCTTAATTCCATGGAATGTAAGAACAATGGTCAATTTCAAGAAAAAACAGAAGCACCATTAAAAGTGAAGGTTTCTTCTAGAGAAGTTCTAAACTTGCGACCTTTTTGGAGAACGAATATACATTATATTGTTTTTTAAGCTAAAAAATAGCAAATTAATAAATTGTTATTCTGCAACTTTATTTCCACAATATACACACTTTTCCTTCATCAGTTCCTCAATTTCTCAATTTAATGGAATTATTGATAGCAATGATCCAAACAAAAATGGAGGCTATGGCAATGCCAATTTGGTATGTGAAGATATCCAAAGACGCCAGCAAAATAGAAGAAAGATTGAAAAAGGTTCTACAAACATTTGATTTATTTATCATAGTAGGGTTTTTTAAGTAATTACATTTTTGTAAAGGTTATAAATAATAATGTTCCGCATCCCACAATGCGGGTTTCGGGAGCTTGAAATTTATTATTTGCAAGTTTTCCATCCCGCATCCCTAAATTTTGGAATGCAGGACGCGGGATGGAAAACTTGCAAATAGTAAATTTCAAGCTCCCACAACCCACATTGCGGAATGCGGGATTCGGAACATTATTCTTTATAACCTTTACAAAAATGTAATTACTTTAAAAACCCTACTATGATAAATAAATCAAATGTTTGCAGAACTTTTTTCAATCTTTCTTCTATTCGGGATTCACGATGATTTTGTCCATTCAGCTTTTAATGTTGTTCTCGATGATCAGCAACAACAAATCCGAAGGGTTTTCAAGAAACAAATAAATTCAATGGAATTTTATCACCTGCATTCAATTTCAAGAGAAACATTCTGGCCAATTATTTTTTCAGTTTCCACAAGTATTTTCTATAAACATGTAACACGACGTACCAAATCAAGAATTTGGACATCCTTAGTTCTACACAACTGGGAATTACGAGGATTCCAAGTTGTCACATGTGTGTCAATAAATTTATTTGCAGCATCAACTGCAACATTGTTTATGCTTTATTTCTTTGTTTTGAATGCAAAATGACGAATTTTTGTTTGGATTTTTTTGACATCCCGCAACCCACAAATCCACAACTTGTGGAGTGCAGAAAACCTTTCATTTGATATTTCATTTTCAAACCCGCATCCCGCATCTCGCAAATGCGGGGTGTGGGAGAGTTTGTATATGTGTTAATTTTAATCAACCTGAATCCCGCATCCTGCAATGTGCGGAATGCGGGTTGTGGAGTTCCTATTATTTTCATTTGGTTTGTGTCTGCCTGCACCCCACATCCCACAAAATGCGGAATTGAGGGTTGCGGAGATACTTGAATCAATTTTGTACTATTTTGCGTTCCCGCATCCCGCAATCTGCAAGTTGCGGAATGCGGGTTGCGGAACAATTAATAAAATTGCAAATTTTGTTTTGATCTTGCATCCCGCAAAGTTGATCCTAATTTATTTTGTCTTCGTGGTAAATTGCAAGATGTCGCAACCCACAACTCGAGAAATGCAGGATGTGGGTTTCGGGAAATATTAGAGGAATGAGACACAATAATTACAAAAGGATTTACCAATAAGAAGACATTGCAGTACTGAAAATGTCTTTGTCTATGGACAACTCTAAGAAGAGTTCTCAACTGTATTTTGAGACATTTGCATAACATAAACAACATTTATACACTTATTTAAACTGGATAAATAAGAATGCATTGAACTCTTGTTTTTTCCAAAATAAATTTGTAATTTTCATTCTAGCTTGAATCACAATTACACGCTTTAGGTATCATGGAGAGAAATGTAGGGAAACCACACTACATTAATACCAAGGAAAATAATGTAAGCTAACATACGAATGAACAACTTGAAAGTGGCATAATTTCACCATATTAGTATTGTTGGCGGTTTTCCACCTTGCTTGACTAGATCTGCACTCATTCCATAGAAATGCTTTGGAACTTGACCAACCTAGTAGAATGATTGCTTCAGTTCACCAACCCAACTATGAATGAATGGGAACACTTTCTATGGTCATCAAATGAGATATATTTGGGTACCATGGGGACTAGTGATAGCACCTTGACATATGTCGCCTCCTGTTCTGGTTGGATTTTTTATTTCACCATCTTCAATTACGTTTATGCCAACTACTTGTAGATTTGTATCGTTCATTAGCTTTGCTAACCCTTGTCCATTAATCAGTTTGGCATAAGAAACTGCAAACTGCAAAATAAAATACATTAATAACTAATAATCAGACAAAGCAGCAATAACAAGAAAACAAAGCAGGGGGCAGACTAAAGGAATCCCCGTGTTTCATGGGGTATTCTTAGCCGTAGCTGTTCGATTTCTCCACAAGACAAGCCATTGCAGGAGAATAAACAAAGAGAATTCTTAATCAGAGTCTCTCAAAACTTCAAAACATCACAGTCACCACAAGAGGAACTTTCAATACATCAACGCCTCCGTCACGGCCACCACCAAGACATTTCATCCTTTTGTCTTGCCTTTCCACACCACCTACCTCCACTGGCAGCGTTTCAACCATTTGCCTTGCCACTCCACCTCTACATTGAACATAAAAAAAGGAAAATATTGATATATATACATCTATGCACAAACAATATGACTGAAGCTGAGATTGTTGAAGCTTGGTAGAAAAGATCAGCACATTACTCTGCAAAAATCGCAATGCATAAACAAAAATCACAACTCATTACTACATTGCGGGATGCGGGATCTGGGTTGATTAAAATTAACACATATAAAAACTTTCCCACATCCCGCAAATGAAAAGGTTTGCCACACTCCGCAAGTTGCGGATTTGCGGGTTGTTAAAAAAATTCAAACAAAAGTTCATCATTCTGAATTCAAAACAAATAAATCAAACATAATTTTTTGCAAATTGGGTAAGCTAAAGTATCCCAATAATCAAATAAAATCGTAATAAAACCCTGTAAGTTTTACTAAGAGTCTTACCAAGTAATGTTCGTATGTAAAATTTGGGCTCCTATGTCATAATGACATGGGATCTGTTGTACTTACACATTGGTACTTCTAAAATAGACACACTGTGCAGCTGAAAGTATTCCTATTCGGAAATATTCAAAGTGCATCACATCAATTATTTCTTGCACACTTTATAATTCAAAATCGAAACCCCAAAAAAACTCAATTATAAATGTCTTAACCTAAAATTTCAAAATTCACTATTAATATGCACTCTCGCAAGGTAAAAACAAAGGTTGCTTGCGAAAAGACAGAATATTTTTACACTCTCGGCATTTTTTTGCACCTCTTGGTGCAAATTCTAGTTTAAGTGAAGTTATTGTTGGACATGGTGTGCTCAATGCACCAATATTTTATGGCTCCAACAACATGGCCATAACAGTATAACATTGAAATGTAAAACATTATAGATATTTCATTGGAAACATTTCATTTCAAGAGATTTTTTATTATTTTACAAATTTTTATTATGGAACTTGTTTACTTTAAATTGTAGATTTAATATATTAACTTAATGTTAAAATAAGTTGAAGTTAAAATGAAAGAAGCAAATAATTTACGCATTATCCATACAATGAACACATGATGTATATAGGAAAACTTAACATGTCATCCAATATGTGAAAAAACTAGATAGAAGTTGGGGGCTATGGGCTATGCTTTATTATTTTCTTCTCAATTATGAAATGAAAATACAAAGAAAGAGACATTCACTATGGAGTTGCCATGGACACTATGGGCAGTATGGCTAGTGTAGGATCTTAGACTTCGTCTCTTGTACTCCAAAATGCTCTAATGAGAAATCAAACAATAACCATACAAATAGAATGGAAATCACATCCTTTCCTAGCAAATTGGTATTTAACATATCAAATAGTTGTCTAGAGTTAGGGTTAGGCTTTTTTAATGGCCCAAATCCCTATTAGTTAAGGGTTTTTTTGGTTCCTTTAGATTTTGTTTTTGAAATTCCACATGTGTCTAGCTTCACATGCACATCCATTTGATACCACGGTGGTCAACATGACATGTCAAATTGAAATAGGGTCCCTGCAAGAAGATGGTACCCACTTCCATTGCAATGGAAGTGCATGAGCACTAAAAATCAACAATGCACACACGATTTCAAAACCCCGCATATGTTCTTGGTCCGACAATTGCTGAAATGATCTAGATTTATGTGAGAAAAAAATGAAAGAGAATATATAGAACCACATACAAATATATATTGCAAGGAACATACTGATACAATAAACTCAAATTCTATTAGCTGAATGAAATAGAACAAACTATAAAATAAAAGTAGCTAGAATGGAGGTAGCTTTATCTCTAAGAAGAGATGTGGCAAATTATCTCATTTGTCACAAGTTAATTACAAAAGGAGGATGAAGGGCCTTTTCATCATAAGCACGAGGGAGAAAACCCTAACATATAAAAACCTAACCCTAGGAGATTATCCATAAAATGGTTTTTCGATCTCAAGAGGTGGTTAGTTGAGGTGTCAACTTCTTATGGGCATAAATTTTGCACACAATATCTGTTTAGGGAATTTGGTAGCTCATTTGAAATATCTACCCAAGAAGTATACTTTTCACTCATCTGGTCTTACCTCTAACTAGGATTGAATTGTGATATCGCCAAAAAAATTTGTTTAGGGTCTCAAAACGGCCCCGGAAATTTTTGGACACAAAAATCTGTAAAAAATTCCATACTCAAAAAATTGTCTTGAGCTCATGAAGTAGGTTGGTGGCCATAGAAATCCATCTGGAGTAGTCCTTCGACCCAAACAATTTCCAAACTGGAATTTTTTTTTTGAGCCAATGGAATGGGTGGGTGGCCATTGATTTCCATTTGGGTCACTCCTACTTAAGAAGAAATTTTCTTCATTTCATTAAGTCCCTCATCATATGGCGAACTATGTGCTGAGTTGAGATACCGATGAGGCATTTGCTAAGGTGAAAATGTTGCTTTTCTTTGATAGCCTGATAGGTACTGGCTGCAATCTATTAGACCCGTGGTTCAACTTATACTACCAACAAAACCCCCATAGGCACCTACATTTTCAATACTCTACGAACATAGTAAGTTCTCACCCAAGATGCGGATTACACAGAAACCTAAATCAAGACTGCGTAGGGAGGGATGGTTTCTTCTCACTCAACATAATTTCAATTCTATATTAAGCATTTATCATGTGCATCTATACATAAATATTTAATAGCCAACTGGCAAACATTCCATTATAGTTACTCATACATATCTTACGCAAATTCGAGAGGGAAATATAAACTTCATTCTATTACTTTTGTGAAATTTGGACATCATCATACCATTCTATAACACTTCAGCTCAATAGCTTAAACTTCAACATACCTTGCTTCTTACAGTAAAAAATTTTTACATAACTTTCCAATTACAACCATATAACTACCAATTCTACAATATTTGCTCAATTTTTGGTAATGGGTAATTATCTTTCAATGAGGACCTATTCATATTATGGAAGTCTACACACAACCTTATCTCTCCATTCTTCTTCCTGACAGGAACTAATTTTGCTACCCATGATGAGTATCTAAGAGGAATAATGATTTTTGCATCCAATAATTTTTTAACCTCTTTGCAGGATTGATTCTTCTTAGTTTCTGTCTGAATGATTTTACATTAGGTTTCAGTGGCACTTTATGCTTAATAATACTAGTGTCATAAGTTTTTAAATCTTCGTACGACCAAGCAAAAATATCATCATATTCTTTCAACAGTTTAATGTACCTTTCTCTTTGCTCCACTGAAAGTGCTTTGGAAATATTCACTATCCTGGGCTGCTCCTTTGTATCAATATTACAGTCCATTACATTCTCTTCTGAGGACTGCATAGCTGGTTTTAATGGAGTGTCATCTTTTGAAAAAATCCTCTCAAGGGGAACTAAACCCTTGGGAATAAAATTACCTTACAGCTCAATAATTTTATGACCAGCAATTTCATTTTCAGCATACTCCTCTGCATTTTCAGTTCTATCATCCTGCTCTTGATCAATCAAAGAATTAGAGAACTCACCAGTCAATTCTAAAAATATCTTAATCTCCAATTCATGTTAAAAAACCCTCCATTGTTGGATATTATCAGGAACTGAAGGTCTATACCTTACTTCTATAGGATACTTTAAATGAGTTGTTTCTAGAATCTTGAAATGAGTGGATGCTAGAGCAAGTGAATCAGCAGTCTGGTTATGATCTCTGGGAATATAGGAAATGTTAAATGCAATAAAGAAATTATCTATCATGTCCCAAACCTCATTCCTATACACTTTCAACAAATCCTGCTTTACTTGATAATTGTCCCTTTCCTGCTGGACAACTAATTCGGAGTCACCATAGACATAAATTTGTTGAATGCCCATATCTTTTGCAGCATTTAATCCCAACAGCATTGCCTCATATTCTGTTGTATTGTTTGTAGTGATAAAATTCAACTTATACATCAAACTTACTAATTCACTACCAAGGGAAATCAACAGAATACCTGCTCCTACTCCCTCCTTGGATGAGGAACCATCGAAATAAATTTGCCACAACTCATCTTTTTGTTCTACAGAACGCTTGACAAGTTTTTCCTTCTCCACATGTAACATACCAGCTGTATTGTCATCACTGAAGTGTAACATGCAAGAACCCAAATCCTTTTCTACATCATATAAAGGATGATTTGTTGGATTCCTATCATCAATAACAATGTAACCAAACTGCAATTCTCTATACAACCTCCTATTTTCACCTCCAAAAATAGGAATTGTTGCATATGACAAATCCATCTGCAAGGTACCCCCTACCTTCTTAGCCCAAGACCTAGAAAGTAACATTCCAAATTTAGGAGCAATATCTGCCACCACAACATCCATGATATAGAAAGGTGGAGATGAACTTGAATCCTTTTCAGTTTTATCAGCTAATGTAGAACCAATGAAAATTCTAGGATGTTCTTCTTGTAGGTTTACTGTATCTAATGGTATTTGATTAGTTGTTGAACCCATCATTTTCAAAATTGAATTCTTATAACCAGGATTTTTTATCAGCTTAGTAAATGGCATTGGAATTTTAATTTTTCACAACTCATTTTTGAAATTAAAATTCTATTGATTCTTATTTACTTCTTCAACTTCAATAACCCTTTCTAGATGATCCTAATTCTTCCCTTTTTCCTATGTTTGATTGCCTGATCGTTTAGGAGGAAGAATTGCTTTCTTTCGAGGGTTTTGAGCAACTTGCTTTGGTCTTGACCTTAAACCAATAGTCCTCTTAGGTTCAGACTGACATATCTCTGATGTTACTTCAAAACCTAAATCATTTTTTGTCTAAAAAATATTTTCATCATAATATTCAGAATTTAAATAATCTTCTTCAGTTAGAAAACCTTCTGTCAACAATTCCCTAAAATGATTTATGTCCTAATTTGTGTCTTCAAACTGCTCATCCTCCTCTACTTCTCCTTCATCAATGACATTGTTTTGGAGTGGTGGTGGAACCTTTTGATCTTCAGCTTCTCTTCTCTCCCTTTGTATATCATTATTCCTTCTTTCTCTGGGAATAAACCTAGGTGAAAATTGGCATCTAAACTGATTAGGATTATTAGGGTTTCTTTCCCCTTCTTGAGAAGGCATGTTTGTATTCTTCTCCAATTCCAATTTGGTTAATTCTGCTATTAGAATTTTCATCAATTTTACTATCAACTGATTGTGATGTTAAAACTACTGGAGCAACCTCCTTTTTACCTTTTATGTCATAAGTTTGCTTATCTGAATTCACTTTCAATCTATTAGAAGCTAGAATATTGGATTCTACCTCTAATGCTGCTTCTTGCATGTTCAATAGAATGACTGGTCTTCTTTCTCTCAGGCGTAAAGAAAATTCATGATCAAAAGCATTTGCATAGGTAAGTTTTGCTGAAGTTTCGAAGGGTTTGATTTCTGCTGGAATCCTACCATACATCTTGTTAAATATTTTAGAAAAGTGTGCTATGGTTTCATCCTTTTTCCTCCTTAGGGCTCCAAATTCTGTAATATAGTATGTATGATCCTTGGTATCACCCCACTGCCTCATGAAAACATCCTGAAGTTCCTCTATCGGGGTAATTGAATTTGCTGGTAACTCTCTGAACCACTTCTTAACCTCCCCATCTAGACTCTACACAAACACTCTCATCCATACATCTTTTGCTTCAATGTTTTGGTTATCTACATAACTGAGAAATGCATCCCAGTGTTCCTCAGCTGTTGTCTCACCTTGCCCATTGAACCTAGGCAAGTAATTTTGACAATCTCCTCCAGGGAGATCATTTAAGGGCTGAGAAAGACTAATGGAGCATACTTAGCTGCCACCATCCTATCCATCATATCTAATGGAGGTTGATGAGCTTATTGTGAAGCTACTAGGGTTTGATAAAGACAAAGTTTTGTTTACTAGGTTGGTGCTTGGCTGAAAAATACCTTTGTTGGTTTTGAATTGCAACAATGGGATTTTTCTAGGAGATTGATTTTTTTCCTTTTGAAAGGATTGAGGATCAGTAAAGATTTGAAAACTACTAATAGGTATAAAAGGTGTTAACCAGGATGAATCTTGTTTTTCTTCTTTGGAAAATGAGAAGGGTGACAGTAGGTCAAATTGATTAGGGCCACATAAATCTAGGGATGACTGTGATTTCTTAATTTTCCTAGCTTCTTTCAATATTTTCTCTGGGTCTAAGACACCCAAGTGTAATGGTGAAATAGGTTTCCTTCTTGTCCCAACCTTCCTAGTAGCCACTGTGAAAACTGTTTGGTGAAAAGTAGTCTAACTGATTTGCTGGTTTTGTCCACATCTCAAAACCGGTTGAATAATAAAATACCCAGGGAATGTATGCTTTAGCTTTGTCCTCAGCAACAACACCAAAGATGTTAGTGCCAGAAATTGTTCCAGACTACAAGATGAACAAGCCAACACAATCTCTAAAATGAAACAAAGTAAAACTGTCTTTTTGTATTGTTTTTGGTCTGAAATTTCAATAAACAAGAGGGTAACATAAAACAAGCTAAAAAATATACTAAATCATATAAAACTCAAAACTGAGATGAACCATATATAACAAATAAACCAGACAGAATAAATAAAAGAAACTAAGTTCCACCCACAATCTACAAGCATTTCATGAATAAAACATATACAAGAAATGAATTTGCACATTGAGTGATTTAACAAACCAGTAATGAAACCAGTAATGAAGATAATATGGGCTTATAAGTGAAATATATCATAACCAATCAAGAAAATTACATGAGAGTTTGGATCATAGCTTGACACAGTAGCTTTTGAGCCTCCCCTTGCAAAAAACTCGAACCCCACTACCATCTAATTCCTTTCTTTTATCCTTCTTCCATCCCAAAAATAGTTGCTTAATTTCCTAACTAACTTTAGGTCAAGTCCTTGAAACTGTAAAAATAGTTACTTAACTACATATCTAACTTCTAGGTATAGCTCTCGAAACTACTACAAAATGATTGTTGTACAAACTATACTATTAATCTTTACAAAAATTGACTATATGACACCTGTCACAAATTATCTTTTAAATATTTTTGGTTGTTCCAGCCAGAAGTGCTATCCCTTCCAGAGCTTGTGATTTTCTTCTAGTTCCTTTTTGCTTTGCTTCTAAGTCTTCAACCCTCCTTGACAGTTCCTGATTCTGTTGAGTTAAATCTTGAATTTTCTGATTTAACTCCTCAAATTTGCTTTGTGTCTGCCTCTTCCTTTTTAACTGTTCCTTTGAAACCACAATCAAATCCTGATAATGGGTGTTAATATCTTCAAGATCTTCTCTTAACCTTATGTTTTCCATGACCAAACCTTCATTTGTTTCATTCAGAAAATCAATTTGATACTTGTACTATTTAACTGTCTTCTGAATATTTTCATTCTCCGAGTCTATGAATTTTCCTTCTTGGAATGAAGAAGCTTCCTCAGATAACCGAGGAATATTTTATTTCTTGAAAATTGCCACATCATCTTCTTCATGTTTCTCTATTAATGTTACATGAACCTTTTGAGATTTCTCTCCCTTCAAACTGGAATCTTTGGGCTGTTCTTCAACTATGTATTTCACTAGAGAAGGTTTCATAGTCACTGAATCTTCTCTCTTACTATCTACCTGCTCAAAATTCAGGTCTTCATCTTCTTTTAAATCTTCTCGAGATGAGGAGTCTTCTATCACAGTAACCTTCTCCTTAGACAACTTTGGATTCAAAAGCTTTTTCATATTTAGTCTTAGCTTGTTCTTTGGTCTTGTTTTGGGTCTCCAATTTGACTCACCTATCATTGCATAAGACCTGCCACGAAACTTTAGACTGGAAATTAGTACACCTTCACTTTTTAATTCAACCATTGAATTTCCTTTAGTTTTTTTACTGGGACTCTGTATGTTCTTCACTTCAATATTAGCTGGAACAGAAGCATTTACCATGTTTTCTTAGATATCATTGACATTCTGATCAAGATCAACTGATTTATTTTCTTATTCCTATTCTAAAACTATTGCTTGGACTTCTTCCACATCTTTAGAAATTTCTATCTGGTTATCTTCATCAATCTATCTTTGTTCTCCACCTACAGGTTCTTCGAGCTTCTAAGCTAAAGACTCCACTTTAACATTCTCTTTTGCTAACTCAATAATGTCTTCCTTATTCAATCTTTTAACCAGGCTGTGAAGTTTATTCATTTGTATCTTTTTTGATTGGTCTTCTTTTTCACTCTGAAATCCTGACCATAACAAGAAGTAGTCCCAAGTTTTACCTTTTTTTGAAGCATAGTATAAATGATTAGTTTTATCAATCCATGATGGAATATAGATTTCTTGGTATGATCTTGATGTCCCTTTACCCTACTTGACATTTTTTGCAGGCTCTTTAGGAAGAAGAAAGGAAGATTCATCTTCAACTCTTGGTTTAGATGCTATAGAAATCTGATGTGGTACTTACAGACATAAGCAAATCTACCTTCACAAGTTATATAACTCTGTAAAATCTTAATAGGCTTCCTCCACTCAGGTTTGAAATTCTGTACATGCAAACCCTTGCCCCAATACTCTACAACCTTAGGCAACAGTAAATCCTCTGAATTGAAGGTAAATGGCACTTTTTAAAACCAATAATCACCCTCATCTTCAATGTCCGTTGCTTCAATTATCAGCTCTCTTGTTAACTCAATTTTAAGGGTATTGAACAGAACTGTATCTTTCTCTAAACCTTGGGCAAATCCATATGATACTTCAGAATGATAACCATTGATTTTTTCAAAATACTTAAACCAGCCAGCTTTCTCGAACAACTTTGCACATCCAAGAAAGCTTTTAGCCCAACCCATATCAAAAGGCTCGGCCCTGTTGGTTTTTCCACTCCTCTTCATCTCTTTGCACTAATCCCTAACTGTATATTTATTTCAAAAAATAGTTAAAACTATCTCGAAAATATCTCCCTACAACAATAGACTAAAGCCTGAGAAAAATCAGGACCATAACTTGCAATTTTTCAATTGCCCTTATCAAAACTAACCCTCTGTCAATGCAAATCACGATTCAGTTAAGGTTTTCTGTATCTAGTTGCATACCTGTCACTATGATGATTTATAATGCTGAAAATACGCTTTCCTGTCCTCATTCACGCTAGACAAATTTCCACAATTCCATCTTCGACAACCACGATTACACCTAGGTCATTTAATAATTTTATCAAATTGGAAAATCAAAAGGTGAACCCACGATCTTCTCAGCTTCTCATACGCCCATCAAATTCACTACTAGCTTTGAACAAACTCAGTAGATGCGCTATCATAAATGTTTAAGAAATTTCTAATCTTCCAGACACAGGACAATTACGATTTACCTGCATAATCCTTACCTGATCGTGTGCACTTGTCATAATGACTATGAGGTCTATACACGTATCATTTGTTTTAATAGATGTAAAAACCCCATCATTTGCTATTTTGAACAACCAACGAGCTGATATTATAATTTTTTAAGTGCCTCGATTTTCTTGTAGCGCTTTAGTTCACGGTCCCTCCCTTTTGTGCTACAACAATCTTCCTGACAAACATTTTTGACAAATGGCTCCAAAACAAAGGGTTAAATAGTATGATTCAACTTAGATCAAACCTTATGATAGATTTTTTCGACTTCTCAAAAAAATATACACGTAATAATCCCATTAAAGCTACAAAACCAACAAAATAAATTAAATTAAAAAAGAAATGACATGAAATCAAATAAAAATATGCTCATGACTCTAATACCCCAAAACCAAACTCAAAATTAGAAGAAATGTGAAAAACAATGCTTTGGAAATAATATGTAATCTAGAAACAAAACCTAGCTATACCACCATCAAAATTCTCACTTCGAGTATAATCATCTTTCGTGATAGTAAATTCCTTGCTTGGAGGAAAATCATATATACCATTATTGGTTCCTTCATCCACACCAAAATAATCATCATTCCCATGAAAATCCTCACTTGGAGGAAAATAAACTTTGGTGCCCTAAAAATCTTTGCTTGGAGGAAAATCATCGTTAGTGCATTGAAAATTATTGCTTGGAGGAAATTCATCGTTGGTATCTTAAAAATCCTCTCTTGGAGGAGAATCATCATTGGTGCCTTAAAAATATTGGCTTCGAGGAAAATCATCATTGGTGCCTTCAAACTCCTTGCTTGGAGGAAACTCATCGTTTGTGCCTAGAAAATCCTCGCTTGGAGGAAAATAATCATTGTTACCTTGAACATCATCACTTGGACGAAAATTATCATAATATTTCTCAATCATCATAAATAATATGATAATTTTCCAAAATATCATAATCATCATCATCATTACTGCCTTTAAAATCTTCACTCTGATGAAAATAATCATCGGTGCCTTTGAATTCCTTACCTAAAAGAATGTTTTTTCCATCTTCATGTACATCTTTAGAAATTGAGACTAATTCCAATGAGTCTATGACTTCTCACTAAAAACTAAAATTATAACCCAATATTAATAGAAAAGAGAATGAAATTTTCCCACACTCCTCACCAAAAATTAGAATGGTGCAACTGTTGACCCCCAAGTAGAGAAAAATTTAAGAACCCCCCATAAATTTATATGTATAATAATTGGGAAAATCCCCATGATACATGAGAAAGAGTGAAGGCTATATATATATAATGTTTTGGTGAATATTTCATAGAATTAAAAAATCCTGTAAAATATTGGCGAATATTTCACAAAATTATAAAACCTTGTAAAATCATAGAGAATCTTTCACATAATTATAAAATCTTGTAAATTTTTAAGTGAATGTTTCATGGAATTAGAAAATATTGTAAAATTTTGGTGAATATTTCATTCAACTATAGAAACTTGTAAAGGCTTGACAAATTGGTTGAAATTTGACCTAATAAAAGTACCTAGATGATGTTGTATTCACTTTACATTTTTCATGTACTCTCGCACTTGAATTCCTTGTAAACAAAATCTAAATTCAAAGCTAATTTATTGAGTCTAGTAATTAATCACAACCACTTGTATGTTACTAAGTTCAAACCTCCTTAGTGAAACTCATTTATCCTACTACACTCAGTGGATAGTCAATTTTTACAAAATATGTTGGAACATAATCAAAATAATATTAGTGTCTATGGCCACAAGTTGAGGTTTATTTTTGTAACAAAACAATGGTTTTTCATAGTGCATGGCATCTTAACTCATTGATTGAAATTATACTCTCTTTGCACATTTTTTAAATTCAACGTTAACCCACTGATCTAGCAATACAATTATGTTGTTATACAATTAGCTAAGCTTGGTGATCATTCTTTGTATTTTTCCCTACTATATTGCAAATTTGGAAGCATTTATTTTATCTTCATACACTCTTTTAATTATTATCATTGTCCTTAAACCCTGTAATTTTTGTTGTCCATGTATTATAGATCTAAAAATTTGATGCTTTCATCCTTTTCAAATAAGTCAATTTATAAGTGTAATTTATCAAATTGTGATATAAACACTTCTCTTTCAAGGTTTAATACATTGGTTTCATATTGAGGAAAGAGAAGAACTAGTACTCTACACCAACAAACTTGTAATGCTTTATTTGTTAATCCTACATCTTGAAGCTGCCCATTTTAAGCAAGAAGTATAGGGTGAGAAATAAAAACAATATTTCAAGCAAACCATCAATAGGATTTTCACAATTCAATATTTGATATGATAAATTTGATCTTATTGAGGAATATCGTACCACAATACAATCACATAATGATATGTGCTATGTTTGGTGTTATATCTCATACTTGTTACAGTTCCCTTTTAATTATCAGGATCTTGTCCTAAATGTGAATGTTATTAAGCATAAATTTCAGTGTTCAATTGAATGAAACAATGGTCTATAATTTGCATTGTGATGTCGTACTTTTGAGGAATTAGTACTTTGCTTCTATAGCTTGAAAGAAGGAGGCCTTAATGACCTATAGAAATTTGGTCGACTTATCTTTATACATTACCTTTGGGGCCTCCATATTACACTCAAACTTAGTTTGCATAAGAAGAAAGGTAAATATGTTGGTTAATCTCTTTCGATTCTAT